>VDFB02079250.1:0-49643 GCA_007258455.2 Sequoia sempervirens | reverse complement strand
AGTGAGAGATAGATAAATACCTAAGAGAGGGAGAGGGGGTAGGAGGGAGAGACTTGAGAGAGAGAGAGAGGGTAGAGGGTTTAAGGGTTTGGAGTTTAAGGGTTAAGGGTTTAGGGTTTAGGGTTATGGGTAGAGGGGAGAGAGATAGAGGAATTCAGTCAAAGATAAAACCCCAACCTTAGGATTTTCCCAATACCATAAAAGACTAGTAACATAAGACAGGACATGAAAGGAACATAAGACATGATAGGAAAGGATAGATTCAAAATATGCAACATATTGTGTTGATATGTCCTTCAATCTTCTTAAGAAGATCCATGATCTGTTTATAAAGGAAGTGACTTCATAGATGCATCAAGTTCAATTATGCATCTTTTAAAAAATGAGGAAGCATTTCAAGTTGTTGTCAAGCCCCTCTCACCATAACCCTATTGGACAGTCACACATCACATAGGAATGTGAGTTGTTAGGTCACCCACATATGTGACAGGTGGTTGTCCAATAAAGATAAAATGAGGAGACTGTGTATTTATTACACATAGCAAAATAAGAGCAATGGTTGAATCAAGGTCATGATGCAGGTACAAGGACAACACCTTTATAAGAGCTACAATAGGCAAAGGGGATTGATATTATTCATTCATGGGTGTATTGGTGAAAGTGAATGCAATAGGTAATGGTCATTGTCATTGATAAGTACAACCAACAATGCATGTTACAGTGGTCTCATGAAGGAAAACAAGAAAAACAAAATCTAAAGTTGCACAAGGCTCTATTCAAGGCCTTCACAATCAAACATTAGGCGAACAAGTTGCTAGATAAATTTCAATGCATGATGTTTTAAGGAAAGGTATAAAAGGAAAAGACATTCAAGAAACATCAACTCTAGTTGACATAGATAATATGCCTATTGAAAACATGTCATTACAAGAGGTTTATGATAGTAATGGAACCCTCATATCATGTGATCGAGATACAATTGCTATGCTCATAACCTTTCATGTAGGGGTTTTGGTCATCATGATTGATCCAACATGGATCATTATTGCATACAAGAAACAAAAAGTTACAAATGACAATTAAGCAATTATGATTCAGGAGAGGTCTCATTTTGGAAGCTAAGGCCATAGTACAAGTCTATATGAACAACTATGAGGTTATGCTACAAGAAAACCATGCAGGTTCATGTAGAACATCAAGCATTACAAGGGTTTAGGGTTTATGGGATAAATGCTAGGTTTCCCCAAGATAACTTAATGGAAATGTATGAGTTTGTCCAGATGTATGATAATGAAATTTATGATGAGATGCAATTGAGAGTGGAAGCTCTTATAGAATTAGATGAAACCAGGAGGGAAGACCAAAAGAGAAATGCAAAGTTGTAGTTGCAAGTAAAGAATATATATGACAAGAGAGCAACTGCAAGGAGTTTCAAAGATGGAGATTTGGTTTTGATGTGGAATGCTAGACTGGAAGATAAAGGAAAACATGGGAAATTTGATGCAATCTGGTTGGGTCCATTTTTTATTAATGGTAAGTGGGGTGAAGATTCGTACTTCCTCCAAGATATGATAGGAGATCTTCTGGAACTGCCAGTTCATGGACAGTTCTTGAAGTTATACTTCACTTGAAGTATTCTTTTCCATGAACAATAGTTTAGGTTTGTATATTTTGTATATATTTTGTACATAGTTGGGGTTGTTTTGTCTGAATAGTCCCTTTTTGGTCGTCTTTGCATCTTGGTCTGCTCTACATGAGATTTTGGATTCTCGCTTCATTCCAGTGGAATGAACGTCCCCAATTGGAGCCACTGATGGAACATCAACATTTTTCTCCTTGTTTTTCACTCATGCCTTGCCTTATGTCTCTGGTCTTTCATGGTGTTCAATTTTTCTAAGGGTTGGGGTTTTAGCTTTGTCTTCATGTAAAACCCTAATGTTTATTTCACACTTTGGCTAGGTTCTATTTTGTTGTTACTTTTGATGGGGTTTTAAAAAAACTTATGTCATATCGGTTCGTCTAGGCCGAGTCCCTTTTATTTTAATACTTTATTTCCTCCGCAGGGTTTTATTTCCTAAGTCTTGGTTGGCCTCGTGTTTCATCTTTTAAAAAACAACTTATGTCATTGTTTACCATTGGCCTAGTGATGTCCCCTCATCCTTTTTAATGAATGTTTTATTTTGCAGAAGGGATTGAATTCATGCCACCATTGATCAAATTGCCTTCGGATATCAACGGTTTCCCACCATCGCATTATTGGAAGCTGTAGGATTTTTACCGATTGCGATAGCACGAGTGGGCGCCATGTGTCCTTCTGGAGGATGAAATTGTGTGACCATTGATCAACTACCGTTTGATCTCAGCCATTCCCCACCATCCGCGATGGCCCCAACATCGATCACGATATCACAAGCGGTCGCCATGTGTCTCATCTGATGAAGTCAAAAGAATAAAGGAAATACCGTGCAACATTAATCCAACCTTAAATACTTTCAAAGGCGGGTTACTAAAGTGCTCTTAAGATGCACATGATTCAAATCGACGAATGTGTTATAATATTGATGGAAAAGCTGCTCAAGGGTTAATGAGAGGGCCAATGACTGTGTTGAAGGAATGAGATCATTGATGCTCAAGATCTACAGTTTCCTGCCATCGCGTGATCCAAAGTTGCAGGATTTTTACCGATTGCGATATCGCAGGCAACTGCCACATGGACTTCCTTCACAACGTATGGTATGGTGAGCCCCTTATGGCCATGTTGGTGATTGTGTCAGCCTATTTTGAAGGTAGTTTTTGATGATTTAATCAAAATGAAGGATCAATAACTCAAATTTAAATCTGCATCAAATATGGTTGGAGTCGTTCGTGTAGCGCTCGAGTGAGCTCTAATGGCGGATGAGACATTTACTGGCACAATTTGATCAAAATAAAATCAATTCTCCTGCTTTATGTGTGTCACAAAGCATTCAGGTATTTTCCAAAGTAGTTTCAGAGCCAAGAGCAAGGTTGTGAACCCTTACAGTCAAAATTTGGGAATTCTGCGAAAAGAGCCGTGAGTTAATTTTTGTGTTTCTTGCTCACTCTGTGCTTGAATTAAGGAAAATATTTTCTATACTTATCATAAGGCTTGTTGATAAATGTTTTAGGGCTATAGTTTATTTAAATTGTGAGAAATTGCAATATTTTGTTCTGTAATTTCATATCTCTAGTTAGTCCTAGCTATTTGAAGTGTGAAGTTATAAGAAGCCCTAGTTTGTCTGAGATGACACCACCCAAGCAACATTCTGGCCAGATTGACTATTTAAAAAGAAACCTATATGATGATTTCATGGATCAATTTACCTTGTCAATGAATGATAGAAAGAAGGGATTGGTTCTGATGCGATGGAAAATCCTAGGGGAGGGGTTAGTATACAATTGTTCCAACATAGCCGATGCTAGGGTTCCTCTCACAGGTTTGGAACTGTTTAGATTGTGGTATGGACAGAGGAATTTTCCTCACCCTTTTTCAAATGGATGGATGTATGATATGGGGAAGCTGGTGGTACTGAATGTTTTCCTTGATGTAGACTTGCTTAGGGCAGTAGCTGCAAGATATGACCTTGTCACACAGGTAATTAGGGATAATGATGGAAAGGTTTTGTTAAGCATTAACATAGATGATATTCAATAGATTTTTTACTTGAGTGAACCGAGTGAGGACTTGGTGCCTATCAACTTTGAGGAAATGAAGCAGAAATATGCAAACTTGAAGTCTCTTTTCAGAGCTAAATTGCTTCCACCTCATCTGGCTAGGGTAGGAGGTTCAAGATTTCATATAAGCCCCAGTGACCAGGAACCTTTTAGATTAAATTGTTTTTCAAATCATTTCCTGGCCACTTTTTATTCATTGTGTCAGATTTTGGGTTTCAGTCCTAGTGTGGTGATGCCCATTGCATACATGTTCATGGGGGTGCAAATACAACACCCTAACTTCTCTGTCACATATGACTTTGCTTCTTTTATGGCTGAGAGGATACATGAGGGGTTGTCAAAGCTGCAAAAAATGATACTGACACTCAATTCTTTTGGTATTCTATGTTGATGCATATTTTTTTATTCAAGAATGTTGACTTCTTCTCTGAGAAGATGAAATTAAGGCAATCGGTTGATGGAGAAAGATTGCCAATATAGATATGGGCTGCAGATTTATCTTGTAATAAGGAGAGCACTAGTTATGTGCAATTTGATAATTATTTTGCTTCCAGATTGAGGGCTAGATTGATGGTGAATGTACCTAGGATTCCTGAGGAATTACATGATTTCCTCAGGCCTAAGGGGAGGAAGCCAAAATTAAAAGTCAGTTATAGTTGGGGTGACATTATCCCATACCTAGTCAGCACTGTTTTGAGGATATATGGTTTTCAAGGAGCCCCTCATATACTGCCATACAATGTGCCACCAAGAGTGGGGTTTGCAAAAGTTATGTGGTATATAGGTTGTATCCATGAGGACAACCTCACAATGAGGGGTAAGGGAACATTTTTCCTTGATTATATAGTGGTATCTGATTTTTCTTTTTCAAAAGGAGACTGAGTGCACTTTGAGAAATTCTTTGAGGATTATCATTTGAGATGTGGTCCAAAGTGGCAACATGATCCTGAGGGTTTCTTTACCCTTTTTAGACAGAGAATAAAGGCTGGCAAGTTTTTGCATGAGTTTAACTTTCTTGAGGACCTGATCAGAAATGAGTTCAACCTAAATAAGCAAAATTTGAACAAGGAGAAATGGATAGCTTATGATAATCTATTAGATATTGTGCACAACATGGATCTGAAATATGATCCATTGTTGGAGTTCAGTCCCCACCATAAGAAAATTGATTTTCTGATGGAGAACTTCAAAGAGATTATGGGCACTTTGAGAACCAAAAAAGTAAACTTAGAGTTGAGTCTAAGTGTACAAGAAAAAGGTGCCAGACCATTTGAAACAAGGCCAGCATACCAGCCTACAGAAAAGTGGCCCATTTATAGGAGAAAAAATGGTAGCAGCAGTGATGATGAAGAAGTGGATAGAAAGGGGAAGCAAATTATGAAGTTTCTTTCACAACGAGGTCCAAAATTCAAAGTTCCTGGCAATTAAGATCATTGATTTAGAGTCATCACCAAAAGATAGTCCCCCATCACCACCATTTGAGCCAAGCCCTAAAAGGAAAAGAACTGATCAACCACAAGATAGTTTGATGGATGAAATTATTGTTACTGATCAGGACATGCATGATGGTATACCTTCCCCTCCCAGGCTAGCTGAATTGGTTTTATTTGATTTAGATATGAAAGGAAAAAGTGTACAAGATGTAAGAATGGAAGCATGTAAGGAGTTTCTAGATGACAATGCATTTGTAAAGACTCTTGTATTCTTGCAATTGGTATGGAGGATGAAGTTTGAAGAATATCAAAATAAATGTAAGGAGAGAAGAGAACTAAGACCTGACAGGTCAAACCAGGAGAATGATGAGGAAGTGAAAGTTGAATTAATGGAAGAATTTAAGAACATCACTCCTAAGGAAGGCAGAAAATTGGTGAGTTAGGCTAGTGTATTGATTTTTCCTAAATGGGACATTGTAGATGCAGTGGAATTTAATTCTATTATGAAGTCCAAGCATCCCTTGCAAGAATCTGAAGAAGAAGTCAAGGCAGCACTTCAAGATTCTGCTTTTAATAAAGAGTATGAAACCTTGGAAATTTGGGCATTGGCCCCACAAGGGAGAAAGCCAAATATTACAGACATTAATCCAAATTTCAGAGGGGGATTAATAATAAAGAGAGCTTTAGAGACATCAACCATCGAGGCCACTAGTTTAACTGTGAATGTGGCCAAATTGGCCCAAAAGACTGCTAAAAGGGAGGAGGCTGAAAAGAAAAGTCTAATGGAGAAGTATAACCTTTTAATTGAAGAATACAATAAGATGCAATAGAGGAATGTTGAGTTGCAAACTGAGGTGGAAAGGTTTAGGTATAGACAGATTGGGGAGACATCAAGTGCTCTAGGGAGTAGTACATTACCTTCCATAGCAGGGTTAGTGCCTCTTGCTTCTCCAATTATTTCCACACCAGGGTCTCCCAGTCAGAATCCTACCTTCACCCCTTCTTTAGAGGAAATTGATGAAGAAACAGAGTGCTTTAATGATCCTACACAGAAGTAGCTCTTGCAAAGAATTGATGAGTTATAGGCATCTTTGAGGGTAAGTGAGGAGGGATCCCTTTCAAAGCAAAAAGAGATTGTTACTACTATTTTAAGGAATTTGAATGAAAAGGTTGATAATAAATTGCTATCTATACATTCTTTATATTCTTTGCTATTAGATGCAATAAAGAATATTGATAGGGATTAGGAGGTAGTGATACTATTGATTGAAAATTAGATCCCTGGGGCTAGTGATCTGGATGTCATGTATAAGGCCTCAAGCTTTGATACAAACAATAGGCCCCAATCATTAACGCCTACTCATGTGTTAGTAAAATCATTACAAGGTTTTCAGACCTTACCAAATGACTTGAGTAGGAAGATTAGGGAGTTGGTGAAGAATTTCAATGATTGCGGTAACACATTGTCACCTGATATAATTGATGAGTAGGGGAAAATTGGGTCATTCCAATAGTGGCAGGGTCAGGCAGTGAGGTCATCAATTATAAAATTAAATTAATTTGTGATGACTCAGATTATGACTTGTTGGTGAGCTATATGGATAAAATCATTATTACCACCTCATTTTTGGAATATTTTGAAAGAGATGCAAATCAGGTAGCAATAAAATACACACCTTAAAATTTCAAGGTGAATGAGGTAATTAATTTTGACTGGCCGACTAATGAAGAATATCAGAGGTGGGTAGATAAATATTTGACTGAGGAGGAATAAAAGAATGAATTACTAACGGGTGGTAAATAAGATGTTGCAGTTACAACGGCCTCTAGTTTTGCTTTGATGGCAGTCTTGGCGTGGGTTTCTTATGGTTTTTTGTTGTTGCCTCAATTTTCCTCAGCTAACATGATGAACAAGGATATTCTCTAAGGTGATGGCTGTTGTAACGATTTTTGGAATATCACCAGATGTTTCATTTGGCTGGTGACATGTGTACTTTCTGGTCCGATGCTTGTTTGCTCCTTCATTTTTTATAAGAAGGATTTCAAGGCTAGAAGTACGGATTAGCAAGTTAGATAATTTTTGGTCGAATCTAGGTGAAGTTGCAGAGAAAACTGTAAAGTCTGATGGTTTTAGAGAGAAATACAATTTAGGTTTTGAGTTATTCTATAATCAGTTTTGAATTCATGGGGATTTAATGTTGTATAACAGTATTAGCAGTTGAGTTGAAATGATAAATTCAAACTCATGTCTCTCCACTGTATATGCATATCCAAATTTTGAATAAGATGACTAAGGTTTGTTTCATTCATCTCACTGTTGTGGTGTGTATAATCCTTATTTTAGCTTTAATTCAAAGAATTAATTAAAATGCTTGAATGGGATTATAGGCAAATATGTTTTGTATAAAGATTTGATAAGTAGTATTGGGTGATAATGCATATTGATGAAATTGTAATGCAATATTGCCAGGGATCTTATAAGTTATATGTTATGTATTAAATCTGTCATAAACCTTTAGATGCTTATGAATTTGACTCTGCAATGGATATATGCCACTGATCTAAGTTGTACTTATTTGTATATTTCAATAATTGTTTGTATTTTCCTAGAGCTTGCTACAAATTGCAAATTAATGACTATATTTTACTATGGATTGTGTTGTAGTTATCTCATGCTCCACATAGTTGATATTATCGGTGACAACCAATTTTATTCAATATTATCCTATTGTATTGAGCTATTCAATGGGATTATTTTTTATGTGTTAATGTTGTTTATGATATTGGTGCAGAGGTTGTAAAAACACATTAAGGGATCACCCTCCCGGGTCTTGCAGAGCCCAAAGTGTAGAAGAATTTTTAAATTCCTCATCAGTTGGTCTAGGTCCTTCAAGTTGCCCTTGATTGGAATTGGCAATCCCATAGGTAGATTAGAAGACCAACCTGGTTATAGTGTAAAAACAAACCAACACCCTCTACCTTTAAACCATTAAACCTTAAACCCTCTACCCTCTATCTCTCTCCCACTCTAAACTCTAAACTTTTCCTTGTATTCTTTTATAATTTTCATTATTCTTATTTATTTTACACTTACATTTACAAATACACATACATATGCATTTACTGTTTTCATTTATTTCTCATGTAGTTTAATAGTTTGATGATTTCATATTATATGTGTTGAAGACTTTAGAATTTCAATTACATTAATTTATGGATATGTTGCATCTATAACACTACAAAACCATATGCTCTTTGCATTTACACTTGCATTTAGAAATACACATTTATATACGTAGATATAGATTTCTTTAATGATATTTTTCATTTATTGTTCTAGGAGAGCATCCAGTAATTGCATTTACATTTACATTTAAAAATACATAAACATACATACATACATACATACATACATACATACATACATATATATGTGTGTGTGTGTATGTATATCATTTATATTCAGTGTTCAAAAACAACCCATTAGGTCTGCACATGGATAAAAATTCATAAAATCAAATCTCCCATACATGTTTTGTTGAAACCTAGGCTTGAACCTCTCATTTCACATACTTTTCTTCACAAAACTCTTGAAGACAGTAGCTATACCTTCTTTATTTTTCATCCTACGCCATATTCATGCATCCTACAATTACAACAGTATCCATGGGGCCTCTTACAAAAGCTACAATAATCACAAGTGTAAGAGCCCCTTTATATCATGTTTGGACTACAAAACCCTCAAAAATAGGGTAATCAGGCTGTATGCAAAGAAATGAAGCTTTCTAACTCAAATCAATGCTTTAAGCCCTCAAATTAGATTCAAATCAAAGCTGAGAAATATCTTCACGACCTGGAGTTGATTTCACATCAAAATATGGCTGCATGTGACCGTACAGTGTTGCATAACAGGAAAAATACATAAATTTTGAAGAAAAACACATATTTTTGAATGTCAAGAGCTTGTCTTTTAAATCCTCAACCATCAATAACCATTACAATGATCACTTTATGCCCTTTAAAGGCCTTTACATGTCAACCATTGAAAAACCACCTCTGCAACTAACTTTTTAATCTTTTATGATCACATGAAACATAAAACACACTAATTTCAAGGTTGTTAACATCACTATTGAAATGTTTTAATTTTTTGACCTTTCAAACATTAAAAAGTACATCATTAAATTAATTATGTAATGGCATAAAATTAAAAACATCATGAATTAATTATGTAACCACATAAGTCAAATATAATTCTATTAATAAATTAATATCAAATAGATAATATAATCGCATAACTACACTTTCAATGTCATTGATCTTCTTCTTCATCCAACTCTTTGTCAGATCATCCGATCCAAATTGACATTGTAAGGATTGGTCATATCATCATTATTGTCATTGATATCAGTTTTGATAATGTCATCATCCACATGGATATCATCTTCTGAACATTAACTCCTACATCATCAGGATCTAGTTCCTCCTCTTCACATCTTTGTTAGGGACATCATCAACTAACTCTGATCATGATCATCAACATCATCTTCTAGTTCTTCGTATCTTCTTCTTCCACCACATTTATACTTTAATGACCTTCCTCTTGGATCATGTCTAACAACAAATGACCAACCGGTTTACACGGAACCTCGAGTAAAATACGATCACATTGGCGAAGAACATAGGGCTCATTTCCAGCTCGGTCGATCAACCTTGTATTAACCATGGTAAATCCATTATCATGTTCAATAACAGTTCTCTCAGGATCATTTTCATTCAATTTTAGCTTGTACCATAGAACAACTTGAACATAATTAATCTAAAAGGACTTAAAGTCACACTCCAAATTATATCATCCAAAATCCCATAGTATTGGAGCTTTTGGATGTATCACGCTTCTAAATGAAACATTAGTCACACGAAGGACTCTGAGTTATACCAAAATCACAAGTTTTCTTCATGTCATCAACATTTTGATTCAAAATTTATGACCATTGCATAACATAGCCTTGTGGTGTTTCACCCTGCAATATGTCAAACATGTAAAAATTATTGCAATATCGTTAGTTGATAAACATATTTATTCTTGGCCGAATGTATGCAAAGAAAACAATCTCAACATATATATACATCAATATACTTGAAAATAATTAAATAATATGGGTGATTAATATATTTATACGTACCTATTTATCTCTTAAACCATATGCTAAATCAATTTCCCTTTATGTAACATTGGAATCTCCATTACGATGAGCTTCTTTAACCAATGAAGCCACACCTTCCCATGTTAATGTGCGACCAGATTGTTGACATCGTTCAATCCATACCATCATCCAATCAAGATTGTTGGCGACGTACAAATGTAGTGCATCTCACTCTCGATCAACTATATAAATTTTTTTGAAATTCACAAACGGCGTATAATTAGTTAAATACCACAGTATACAACCTTAATTTATAATTGATGTATATTGAAGATTAAAAATTAAATAAGTACAATATACATAAAACCATATGTAAAATGTATTCCAATTAATCTTTCATGACCATCTTATAATTACCTCTCACTTTCCTCAATCTACCTTTCCCCATCAGGTACTCCCCTTCGAATTTGTTAATGGAGTTGGGATCCCAAATGCGATCTACATGGATCTTTGCTGCAAACTTAGGAAGATATTCACTAATGTACACCATGGTCTGGTATACCATATATCCCTCCACCATAGAACCCTCGGGATGTGCTCTTTATCTAACCAAAGCCTTCAAAAATTTCAAGTGCCTCTCAACCATTAGACGAGGAATTTTCTCTTCCAATAATTATATATCTTCTTTATGGATTTCTTTAGATGACAACCATCTACAATTGATTCAAAGGCAAATATATTAACGAGATTTAACAAAAATATATATTATATTACATAACAAGTAAAACAAATGACAATTATAAGATGTATACACTGAATTTAACAAATCTCGCTACTTACCTTATGTATTTTTCAAGATCATATATAACTTGCTTGATATTGTTGTCAAAGTTGTTTGGGAGAGATAGAGGTAGAACGTACTGCAACAATTATAAAATGATCTTTTCATTATTTGTCCAAAAGTAGTAAACACAATATACTGAAAAGTACATGCATTATACAAGTGTATATAATATACCAGAATAATTACCTTAATGAAGGTATGTCAATCATGCATTTTCATCACTGACCCAAATTCACCTTTCTTTATTATTATATTATTTATGATCGCAGCAAATCCTATGGAAAATCAAATTTTTCGTATGAATTCTTTTATAGCATTGCTTTGCTACTCTATTAATACCCAAGGAATGTCACTTATATTAATTTGGTCACCATCACTATTTAATTGAATGATATTTTTTATTGCATGATTGGCTTTCTAAATGTCACTACAAATTTTGACAATTTTTTCTTTGTCATGCCTTCCATCCAATATTTTCCGTAACATTTTTGTTATATTCTTTCTAATATACATTGTATCAAACAAATGCACAATTTGTAGCTACTCATAGTAGGACAACCTACTAAATTGTCTCGGATAACTTTTCAGTCCCTATGGAATCCAGCCATTAATGCTTTGACGACCTTCATGAAGCATATAAGTTAAAAAAATTAACAACAATCAACATTGTCAATTACAACATGAGTAAACACAACACAATATAAAAATATAAATTCAAAACATATCATATATGATAGATAAACAATTTGATCCGGAAGTATAACCTTGACAATTAATTCTATTATATTCCAACTTCCATAGGTGAGGTGTCATTCTTCGTGGTTTTGATGTAGTCTCCTCTTTCCCATTGAAAAGATGTTTTTTAGTAGTTCGAAACTTATGATTTCTGTGGAGGAAGTGCCTATACTCATCAAACACCTACTTTCCTAAACTTGTTGAATGACGAGATTTCATTTTTGGACCACAAATTGGACATGCAAATTTTCCCTTTGTTTGAAGACCTGCAAGATCATATATAATTGGATTAAATATGTCAATTTTTATAATTATATATAATGAATATATTATTTTAAAAACATGCATGATATCTACTTCATCAAATTAAATATTGTTAAAGTGCAGTTGAACATTATAATATACCACTAAAATGTGTTAGCCCTAGGGCATCATGAATTGTTCATACAAGCATTGCATGAAATTGAAATTGTCTTTGTTCTATTGGTCTAGAGATGTCATACATAGTGATGCCATTCCATAACTTTAGTAACTCGTCAATAAGAGGCTCGATATATATATTCATATTTTTAACTTGGTACTTGCCTAGTTGAATGAACATAAACATTACATAATTATTATAACTATTTTACTGCAATATATATAAATTAATGTACATGACTATTGAATGAAAATAATATAAGTCATTATGCAAAAAATAAAACAAGTGAGATGCCACTACATTAAAGAAAATTGATGTAAACAAATACCTAGAACAATTATTGACAACATTATGTTGTCCCTCTTTATTGACATCCATGGAGGAATGTTATTAATATAACAAAACAGCCACACTAAGTAAATAGATCTTAGCTCTCCAAATGGATTGACACCATCCGCTCCCAATGAAAGCCTGAGATTACGAAGTTCTTCTTTAAAGTGTGTCCATTTTTCCTCCATGTCCCTAAATGTAGAACCATCCACAAGCATTCGAAGAATGTCATCTCCACTTATATTTCATGCATGGTAATCCATAAATTGCGCTAAGCTTTCATACCTAAATAATCGTTGCATATGTGGAATAATGGGAATATAACGAAGAACCTTGTGAGACACCTTTTTTGTTAGTTGATCTATTCAATATCTATTGATATGACATTCTGAGCATTCTGTTGCAAATTCATGTTGTTTATGATATATAATATGATCATTGAGAATGCATCTATTGCTTGATACTCCATTATGATATCTTTCATAATGGAAAATAAATCTCGGTATGAACGATGTAAAATATTTGATGGTGGTAACAAAAATTCACCAATCAATCTACAACAAAAAATAATTTGTTAATATAAAGAATATTAACAGTACATATTTCATCCTTTATTTACTAGTGATGAACTAACAATAATTAAAATAGATGAAAAAAGATGACATATATGACATACCTTAACATCTGTGAGATTGCTTTGTTTGATAAACCATTCATAACCTTCAAGTTCAACAACACAACAGAGAGAAGAGGTGTTTGAGAGCCTTCATAAAGGGGCTCATATGCCTTCTTAAGTACAGGTAAATCATGAACATCATGATCAACTCTACCACTAAATGTGTCATGAATCAATGCATTCATACCATCATCTTCAACTATGTTTTTTGACACATGATCATCTTCTTCCATAGGATCATTAACTTCATCTTAGATATTCACAGCTCCATGTTCGTCTGCTTGCAAAACCACATTCTCCAGGTAATGATAATCCATATCATCTGCCCTAGGGCACCCCACCTTTATAATAATGATAGACACAAATAAACCATGATCATGATCAAGTGATTATATATATATATAAAATGTTAAAACGATATAAATATTTACAAATTCAATCAATATAAACACATATAATTACCAACTTACCAATGGATGATAATCATGCCCCCTTCAATGTGACCATGTTGCCTACAATGTTTCTTAGCTATTATGATTAAAAGTCATCTCCTCTTTAAGCCCTTGCAATTATTGCAAGGACAATAACATTTCTCATCACCCTTTCTTTTCAATCTAGCTCACAATCTATCAAGTGTCTCTTCATTTTGTTCTAGACTAATATTATCTAACATGATTTTTTTTACCAAGCTTGACTATTTAGATCTTCAAAAAATATCAAACTCACACTCCAATAATTTTTATTCATATATATGTAACATAATTTAATAATTCTGATATTTTACACTAAAAAAATTTGGCATGCAACCACCCCTACAAAAGAGAAGATAGTTTGAAGTTAATGACCCCAAAAAATATTTTAAAATGCTAATTCCAAAACTTATTAAATTTTGATTTTACTATGGTTTCCAACCATTAAGACTCCTAAAATATGAATATTGAACTTGATTACAAACTTCCTACAATGATGGAGGTAGCAAGCTAGTAAGAGTAAGTGACCCATTCATAAGGAGCAACAAATCAGAATCATCATTGCTAACGTTAATACAAATTTATCATTTTAGTTGAAGATGCAATGTGTCACTTCTTATGACAAGCTTATCCCTAGGGCCCTCAACATTGAGAGAGCCCTAATCACACAAGGAAGTACACACTAGTAGAATTTGGCAAATAAATGACTAGGTGACTAAAAAATTTAGTCACAACAACTAAAAATGACTAAATTTTGCTCATTTTTTGCAACTCAGCTATAAATGAGTAAATAAATTACTAGTTTGGTCGTTGATTAAAAAATTTTAAGTCACAAATAAAAATGACTAAATAGTTAGTCATTTATTTAGTCACAATCCATTTGAATAAATCATTTAAGCGAATCAAGAATATAGCCCTACTAAAAAATACTTCTAAAACTTTTAATAAACATAATTCTAAAAACTTTTGTCAAAAATCCTATTTTCAGCGAGTTCACCGTAATGGAGTTTTATTTTAATAAACATACTCTAAAACCTTCATCAAAACATTATTTTCAAGCATAGACCACCAAAATGGAGAAGTATTTCTGTAAAGAATGACAGAGAATGGTGAGGAGATGTGCGTGAAAGGAGGCATAAGATTCATTGCTTCTTATCTCATTCCCACTCTGCTCAACAAATCTTACATTGTTCCTACTACTATTTGTAATCTAGGTATTTACTTGACATATATTTGCATAATCTCAAATTCCTTCAGAGGCTTTTGAAGTATCAATGTATCCTATATAGGGTTTAGAATGATTTCTTTTAATTAAAAAAATAAATAAATGATGTATTTCCCTATAATTAGATAATTTGGAGATCTCTTAAATCTGCCCCAACACACTATCCTCTTTGGCACTTTATTCATTACTCCAACTACTAGGCTTTTGCATGTGACATCTTTAGTATCTTCATGACCGTGGCTTTTAAATATATCTCAGTCTTTGTTTTAATCCTTTTCATGGTAACCCTTGAGTTCCATAATCCACCTTCAATGCCTTCTAAAAATGGTGTCTTAAGCTAGACTGCATAGTATGCATATAAAGAAAGTCCTTCATACCTGCCATTGTTCCAAACCACCACTCACTGTCTTGCTTAAAATGTTGCCTCCATAAGCACAATAGCATGTTTTAAAATCATGGTTGTCAGTGATTGACCATTAAGGTCACCACTTTCATTATGAAGATACAATGAAATTTTTGTCTTCAAACTCAAGGCATTATGGAAGATAACATTGTGAATTGTTTGTTGTGTACGCATTTGATTTCTTTCTTGCACATTTAATGCTTTGGTTAACTTCTTTTTTAAGACTGGTATTGCACCCTCACCAATTGTGAACAACTCACTCACTATCACTTGAAGACCTTTCATGAGCATCCTTCTATAAAATCAAACTATGCCCCATAGACGCTTTACTTACTATGTGGGACTCCATTGTTCTCGCAGGTTGTAGTTCTTAAGATCCTTCAACCTTATTGACACTACTTCACACCACAAGGTATTATTCACTATTTCTCCCATCTTTGATGAGTTCAAACACTACTAAAATACAATCCACTACCTCCATTATACATTAATGGCTAAGAAGAAACATTGAACCTTATGATTACCATTGTTACTTCATTTGAATGTCATTCCCCGATTGCATTTTCTTGTATAAACTACCAAAAGCATATGAAAAACCCTTAAGGTCGTAAAGGGGGTAAGGAAACTCATTGTTAAAATCTCCACTTTACTATGCAAGGTTTGAGTTTTATTATCTTGTCATGCCAAATTTCTTTTGATCACAATACATTTCAAGTGATCTGCATTCTTCTTACCGTAGATTGCATTTACAAATGTCACTAAGCTACATAGTGTGCTTGTTATTGGCTACAATCTTTAGATTGCAAGATTTTGTTATTACCTACAATATCTCAATCTTTCTGGTATTGCAACCTCACTAATCCGCTATAGTTATTGTTTATGTTTCTACGGAGGCCTAGGGTTTGTACCCTAATCATGCTCTTACCAATGCTTTTGTTGGTATTAGAAAACAACCTTAAATCTTGGGTCAGAAAATTAGTTGTCTTGACAAAGTTGTGGTATGATCTTGGATTTTATCCTAGAGTGTGTGGGAAGCTTGTGTTTGATCATTAAGGTATGTAAACCTAATCAGGGAAATGTATCCTATATATCATGGGTCTTGCTTTAATACTCTCCATATTGGTTATTTGCAGATCACATTATTATAGTTTGTGGTAACCCAAGATTGCATTCAAGTATGTAGAAAACTTGGTTTGTAGTTTAAGCTATACACTTTTAAGTAACATTCATAAGGTTTAGAAAATCTTGATCACCCTCTAGAATAGCCCATTAAACATGGGTTGTACTTGAATGCACTACAGAACTAATATAACACAACCACTCTACATATCAACCAAAGTTATAGGCTCTTTATTGCAGTAAGAGGTAATGACTCTTCGATCATGCTATAATTACATCCAAACCTGTTAAACTTGAGACAACCTAAATGCACCCAATGATGATTGAAACCTACATTATACAACATGAATTAACTACATTATATGAGTGCCTCCATTTCTATCACAACATAGCCACATTAAACTTGGGTCACACATGAATGCATCTTGTATTTGTTATAGCACAACTGTGCCACATGACCAATAGAGTTATGGATGACATAATTACAGTCACAAGAATTTGTACCTTGGTTGTGATCTTATGGTGATTCCACACAACAAAATATGGACATGAAATTCTCAAAACACTAAACCTCTAAAAATGAAATCTGATGAGATGTTGCTTCAAAATATGATTTTCAAACTTGGAACTACAAATCTGACTTCACAACTAAATTTTGCAAAAAGACAATGACTACCCTCAACTTGGCGATATCTTCTTGAATTTTTTTCTTATTTTTCCCAAGAAAATCGTCCTTAGTTCTCCACAAACTGTCTCAAGTAGAGCAAACACTATTGCAATAAATCAGGCGCGAACTCACTTTTCTTTATGTTGGCCACAATTTGATTTTATTTCTATTTTTCATGTTTGTTAAAATTTCAACGAAACTGATAGTCGACATTTCGACAAAACCCAGGTTCATTGAAATTTCAACGAACGTCGGGGATAAACTTTCAAAAATTGAAAATTACACATCAAATTTTACAAGCACCCAACGATACATCAAATTATACATATTTCGTCAGACATTTTTGTTGGATTTTGCAATCAAATGAGTTAGTGATTGAAAATAAGATGTACATTTATTTTTCTAATGTTTTTTTCATGTGCAGATATAAAGAAAGTTAAGTTGCTAATTTAATGCATCTAATTACAGCACGTGGGATAAATGTGGCTCCCACGAGGGTTGATCCCAATGCGCTATCATTTTGTGTTTTGATATGACAAGCTGGTTAAGTTTTCCATGACATTGTTATGAAATTAAGAATCAAATCATTATTCAGAATGATGAGATTGATAAATCTACTGATATAAATGGCAAATTGATACTCAATGGAACCACAGTGCCATTAAAACTGATCAATGGTGTTTATCATGTACAGTCACGTGGAGTTGATGAAGTATTTTAAAGATACTATATTGTGCATCATAAAGTTATTTTACATTGCATAAAAATTCATATGGAAATCATAAATTTTTGAAGATAGGTATTGAGCAAGATAAAGGGGAGAGATAATTTGTGCAATGCAAACTACAAGGATAGTCCCATACAGTGCTCAATATTTTCTCATCTTTTAAGATAGCATAAACAGATTGAGGCTTAATGACTGAAATACATTGTCAATCATCATATACATTGAGTAGACAAATATTATTTCATGATGAATCATGTCAAGAGCCATAAAATTTTTATTTCAAACGCTAAAGGACATACTGCATTTTTTTCATCAAGGGGTAGTCTTGATAGTCTTATGACTATCTTGATTATTTTGTTCATAGCGCAATCTATGATATAGAAACAAAGTTATGAAATTCAGAGGGAGTGGAATTGTTCATCATATGATAGTGATCAAAGGTCAAATTCTTGAAAGGGAAATGAGAATAAATTTGAGAAGCAAGAGGTACATCAGTCCCTTCAAGCACTATCCAACCATAAATGCCAATGAGAAGTACAACCATAGGAGTTCAAATAAAGGGAAGTGTTGGAAGACCTTATGATAGTCTCAATGAATCTAATGAAGACCATTGTTCACGGTGACAATGTGTAAATAGTAGTCACCATGCCACCAAAGAGGCATTCGTAACAAGGGATTGCTACAGGAAGAATCAAAGCAATATATATGACAGTGATGGTGATGCATGAAAAGCTAGTCTTTGAAGAGTTTCTTAGTACAAGAACAAAATTCTATGTGGAACTAGAGAAATGGATTATCATGAAATAGCATTGAAATAATTTTTGAAGTCTCAATAATGAAGTGCTTATAATACTGTCTAACAGTAACAACCAAAGCTTTGTTGATAGAATGTGTGATAATCTTATATGTAAAATCTAACTAAGCTAAAACTGATGATTGTTATGATTGTGCCATGGACTAAGGAACCTTTGAAGCACACATAATGATGGTCCTCAATTTGTAAAGGAAAATGATAGTCTAGAAGACGGTGAGTATGGTGATAGCTATTTACACGTTCATCTATAAGAGAGAGGCAACTGTTTAGACTGGAGTTTTCGCTAGTGATGTCAGTGATATTATGCTTCTGAATGTTTCCCACCATCAATTGGGTTAGAATTTTTTGATTATGTATTGTCAAAGATCAATCCACAGGGGGCTAATTTACTTACTTCGAAACCATAAGTGTTTTCTACAGCAGTTGATGGTCAGATAAGTGTTGAAATCAATGTTTTGTAAGAGAAACAAGAGGTTGTGTGAGACCAGAACCCAAAGGAGCCATATTTCTTCTTCAGAAAATAGTAAATACTAATTCCCGGTGAACACTTAAATAGAGAGTTTGAGTTGAGAAAAAAAAATGGTCATATCAAACCCTCAACCAAAAAAATGAAGCTGCTCAATTTACGGATACCCATATCTCAAAGTTAGTAATGAGTGACAAATGATGCCTTCTGTATGGTTATACAAAAAATGTCAAAACAAAACTTTTTGTTATGGAATGCCCGCAACCTATGAACAAATAGAGCATTTTTTCTCAACAAGAGTCACAAATACTAAGGTGTTCATGATGAAATCATTGAGTAACAGAGTTCTTTACATAAACAATGGAACTGTATTAGGAAATATTCATAAACCACAGCCATTGAAAGGAAAGTAAATGGAGGATAACAAAGGTTGTGAATCCTTCTTCAAACTCTGAAATAGAGAAAACATAGCTTACCAGTGACTCTTGAATAAAATCATCAAGTCTTGCTCATAAATGTTGTTGGATGTGCAGAAATCCATCATTGAAATCCATAGAGAAAGCTTCAACTTCAATAGAGTTTCTTGAAACCCTAGGGTGGCGGGTGGTGATTTAGATTCTTCTTGAAGCTCCAAAAACAAATGAAATGCCTCCCTATGGCCTTGAATCCATGGATAAATCTTGAAACAGAGCTATCACAAACCCTATCCCATGGCCAAGAAGATTCTAGAAAATTCAGTGAAACAAAATGAAAATGCCTTGCATTTTTTGGCATTTTTGTCTTTTAGGGTTTTACCCTAATAGTTAATGCATACCGATGCCTTATTGCATTTTTACTTTTGTTTTAAAATAAAAGGATCACTAATATGAGTAATGTGTGGGCTAAAACTTGAGTCTTATGCCTTATACTTTTTTTTGAATATGCCTTAAGTCTTTATGACTTATTTTCCACTTCAACCTTGTAAACAATAAATACACCATACCCTTCTATTCTTGCATTAGAGTATAAATGTAAAGCACATGATTTTGATGATGACCTTATAAATCATTTAAATCATGTGTCAATTATTATGCAAGGATAAGATGCGTACCCTTACTTGCTTTTATGAGAGTTGTTAAAATATAATGCTTTTTGAAAGAATATTGGGAGGTTGTTTGTAGTTTGCAAACATTAGGAGGGTATCTAGGGGTGGTTGTAAAAGGCTGAGAGACATATGGAGCAGATTTAGGCTTTTGACTTAGTTTGAGGCATTTTTAGGGGTGTTTTATGGTTTGATTAAGTTTTGCATGACTTTTTCAAACATTATGAGCTCTTTTGGAGATGAATTTTGTTGCTAAATCTTAGGGTTTTGAAGGCATACGAGTTTATGAGGTTTCTAGAACCTATTTTGGTGGAGCTTGGCTACTTAGCCACATTTGGTAATTCATTTGGGAGTTAGTTCTGGATTATGTAGATTTTTGACTTAGAGTGACTTTTACAGTCCTTTGTGACAGTTTTGGTATTTTCTTTGTAACTCAATTGAGACATGAAATTCAATGAAATCCTTTGATGTTTTGATTTTTAAAAAAAAAAAATCCTTCCTACTCAGTGCATACTTGTGTATTTCTTATGATTGATTAGATTAACAGTGAAAGATTCTTCATCTCCTCTTAATCTTGTCTCATGTTTTTGATGCCTCTATGCATAGTTATGTTAATGCAGGTTATAGATTGTGTCATCATAATGAAAATTGACTTCTAAGCTGTGATTTTATCCTCCTTGAGGTTTGAGCTTTAAGACCATTTTGTGAAATATTTATACATAGAACATACAGAAGTAAGTAACACAAATTTCTTTTTCTATCATTGCAAAGTAAGTGTTATGGAAGTCTTGAGTTTCATAGTCTTTGTAGTTTGGTGTATCACCCAATAGTTTATTTTAGCATTTCATTTTTAAACAGTCTTTCTCCCTTTTCCCTAAAAAAGAATCATTAGCATAGGTGATAACTAGTTAGGAAGTTGGCCTTCTCCGGAGGTTGACCTCTGATTATTCACAATCCCATAATATTAGAGGTCTTCCAATGTTTCACTAAGTGACTGAGTTCTTACAACCTTAATAAGGGTGAAAACTTCAGTGTTAACAATAACATCGTAGATGAGACCTCACACATGCTTACATTTACAAGGCATTAAATGTTCTTATCAAGGTCAATACTATCAAAAAATCACTTAATGCCAAGTACCAAGCATTTGGACATGCTTTAGAAATAATACTCCTACTAAAATGTTGTAATTTCACCAAGTTTTCCACTTAAAATGCTTCTCTAATGTCTGTTAGCAAGAGTGGTCTCTTGCGGGCGAACAACAAATAAGTGTGGAGGCAAGACATAATCACAACATTTTCCAAATTTAGCCAAGTGCATGGGCAACTACCAAAAAAGGTATTTATGTTGATAACCATATTGACATTAAATAACAAACCACGAAGGTGCCATGAATCCCTTAGGAATGTTCACCCATACGAGACAAGCTCATTTTGGGGAACACCAATAAGGGAGGGAGGGATAATTATCATTCCCACAAAGCATGTGTGACGTAGGATCTGATAAGAAGATATACAACAAGTAATTTCTAGTGTGAAAACAAACCTACAGAGACCTCATAATTCCAAAATTAATGCAGTCCGCCATTGGAACTATAACAACTTCATCCAAACAGACGTTAGTTGTGGGTGAAAAAAGAAGCAAAAGATTGCAATGTGCAGAATCTTGGGACTTCTAGCCACCACAATTGACAATAAAAAAGCCTTTCACCAAATATGTCAAAAATGGTGGGTGAAGCAATATTGGTATTCGAGGCAAGGGCCAAGTTGGAGAAAATAGCTTGAGATGCTGTCAACAGGGGGATTACAATTGTGGAACAAGTTACTAAAAAAGGACCCAATCGCAAGGAAGATGTAGCATTAAAAAAGGAAGCTAATGCAAAGATGATTCGTTGCACAGTTTGATCAAGGGAGATGTTAAATAATTTTCTTTGCAAAGAGAAGATTACATTCTTGAGTTGAAAACTCTATATGAGCAATGTTTTCATCAATAGCTTTATTGGCTAGGGAGTCTGCAACTGAATTGATTTCCCTGAAGCAATGTGAAATTTGGTAACTTGTGAACCCTTCAAGTTGTTTCATAATGTAAGATAAAATATAATCTAGGTGCCAAGAAATAGAACCTCAGTTCTTCAATGCAAAGATTGCAACCATTGAATCTGCTTCAATAAAGAGTTGGGAGATTAAGAACTTCTTAGCCAACTTTAGGCCTAAACTCAAGGCTTTAAATTCCACAACATTATTAGTTTCATCTAGAATCACTTCACAAGAAGCAACAATGAAGGCATCGTTCCAATCCCTTAAAACTACAACAATACTTGATTTACCTAGATTACCTCTTGAAGCACCGTCGAAGTTTAGTTTAACAAAAAATCTAGGTGGAGGGGTCGAATTCAAGGAATTTATGCTAAGTGTGGGAAGCTTGATTGAGAAGATCTAGCTTTAGGGATCTTCAATAACTGTCAGTTCTTTATAATAAGAGCATCCCAAGATGACAAGTGCTTATTTAAATGAGCATTTCTATACAAAGAAGATGGCATTACTTCAAATATTGCAATCTCTACTTTTTGCAAGACCTAGGAAATGGTAGAAGGTTTTTTTTTTAAAATTTTGTTGTTTCTTTCAAGCTATATGTTCCAAATTATTATGGAGGGGAAATTTTCCCATAATCATGAAAAGGAAGAAGAGGGGAAGAGAGAAGGCCACGCAAGGAAATGATGATAGATCGAATTATGTAGAGGGATAGACCAACCAATTTTTTCCAAAACCCAAGTCCAACAATGATAGGCAAAGTCACACTCCAAAAGTAAGTGATCTATTAATTCAAAAGCTTTCCCACACATGACACTACATGGGAAAAGAGGGATTATGCCCAATCTATCCAACCTCATTCCTATTAGGATCTTTTCTTTGATTGCAAGCCACACAAAAGAACCTACCATAGGAAGAATGTGAGAACCCCCATCAAATTCTAAAAGGAATTGGATTGTCCTGTTTGCAACAAATAAGAGAATTATACCCTTCTTTTACATTGTATTGTCTTGTTTTGGATTTTTTCCAAATGATTTCATCATGTTTGTTGGATAAATATATATGCCTCTTAGCAATCTCAACTTTTAATGATTCCTTTAAATGAGAAGGGACTTGTAAAAAATAAAAATCTTTCCACTTAACTAGGCAAGGATCCAAAGGATCAATGTCTAAATAATCATGAACCTTGCTACCCCAACTGATTTTGAGCACATATTCAATTTGTTTCCAATCACCAAGGTGTCGAAGGGGTTTATGGCCATTCTAGGTATCATCCCAAAAAAGAGCCTTTTCACCATTATTGATGACCCATGAGAGGTGAGGAAGGAGAACTGATGTGCAAGAAGAAATGAAGTTCCAGATTTTAGAGCGCTGAGGGAGGTGCTTAATAGTAATGATTCTCTTCCTCTCAAGGGATTCCAAATATTTGTGTTTCATTAATTGACACCATTTAACATCAGGTTTAGAATAAACTTTCCAAACTAGTTTAGCACCTAGTGCTTTATTTTGTAGAAAAATATCTCTTAAACCTGCCCCCCCTTTGTTTTTGGGCTCGCAAACAGTATCCCATGCAACTAATGATAATTTATTTTTTACAATTACATTCTTTGACAAAAGAAAGTCTTTGAAGAATTTTTGAAGTGGGTTTCCTTTACCTTTAGGGAGACTCAAAACCGACATCAGATAGATTCGCAGGGAGCATAAGACTAATTTGAGCATCACCAATTTCCTCGCAAAAGAAAGTCATTTTGATTTCCAAAGTGAAATTCTATTAGATATTGAAGAAATCAATCTGTCCCAGAAGTCATGTTTTTCCTTTCCTAAAAAGAATGGGGTGCCCAAGTATTTACAAGGAAGTGAATCACTTTGAAATCCCCAAAATTTAAGAATTTGACATTTAACCATGAGATCAACATTCAAGAAGAAGATTTTTGATTTATTAGAATTACAAAACTAACCCAAGTGAAAACAATAATCAGATATGATATTTTTGATTACCTTGGCCTCCTCCATTGTGGCTTGACCCAAAAGGAGTGTATCATCTCCAAAAAGATTGGGAAATTGGAGAAGGAAACGACTGAATAGGTATCCCTTTCCAAATCCTGGCATTTCGAGCATAAATTATTGATCTACTCAAACCCTTAAAATTTATCTAACCTCAAGGAGGTTAGTGGTAAAGTCCATTCCTATACCCTAGGTCAACGGAGCAAGAACTGGCACAATATTACTGACCCTTGCCTTTCCCACTACAAAGCGGAGTCGAACCTGTGACCTCAAGGAATGCAAACCCCAAGCCCCAACAACTCTGCTACAAGTGGTGGCTGACTTTAAAACAAAATTTAAAATTACAAAGAAAAAATATTATAATTAAAACTATTATGCAAAATTATTATTTAAAAATCATTTTTAATAAATCATTTTCATTGGAAAAACACCAAATTGTGAACATTTGTAAAATTCTTGAGCTCTATGATATAACTATAATAACTAGAAAAATACTACTCAATTTGGTAATTCATTTGTTTTTTTAAATTTCATCTTTACACTACAATTTTCTTTATTTTTAGAATCTCACCATGTATGCAATATGAACAAGCTTATATTTATAAAATATTGATTATAATTAAATGACAAATATTTACATACAAGCTTCTATTAGCTTCAAGAATATATATTCAAATATTCTCTACTAACAAGGCCAACCACATGAAGGTGGAAGCTAACATGGCCTCCCCTAATTGACCTAAGACAACCACAACATAGCACAACACATCGCATCACATCACATCACATCACATCACATCACATCACAACAATACACAAAACAATGCAACACAACATCACATCACATCACAACATCACACATAATAACGCAACACAAAATCACACAAATAATACACAAAACACAACACAACACATACTTTTAAACATTCAATTGAAATATTGATGGTTATAAAAACTATATTATGTGCCCTCATATTTTATAAAAAAAAATGACTTATTGATAAAAACTAGCAATCGCATCTTGGTGTGTAATGGGTACACCAAAGAGGTGTGGAAGGTGAATTAGGGGAAATTTGGTTTATTTATTTTGCATACATTTGTGTAGTACATAAGGTCAATTTTTTGGTCATTTTAAAAATGATATTGTTTATATAATAATAATAATATTATTATTATTATTATAGTTATAATTTTATTTTATATTTTTATTATACAATAATAGTATTATATATTTTATGGAGCTCAATGGTCGACTGTGGTGGAGAGCGGAGGCTAGGGTTCCTCCTGAACCACGCCTGGGCGAGAAGGGCTCACAGAGGCTTTCTGTCGGGTCCCCAAACTTCATTCCGCACAGTGGAGAACATGCGTCGGGAGCAGGGTTTGTGGGCTTTGTTCAAGCTTTTGGAAAAAATGAAGTCGACGAGAGAAGCACGGGTGAAGGGAGGAATGCAGGGCATCATTCATCTAGGTGGCGAGCAAGGAAAGGCTGTGAGTAGGGTGAGGGATCTGCAGACCCTTGTTCTAGTCTAAAAGCGAGGGGAAGTCGGGCAGGGGGAGTGAAAAATCATTTGGAGCCTCTTCAACAGATGCTTGGGAATCCAAATGTTGATGCCAAGGCAGAGAAACTGATGGTTTTTTTGTAGGAAGAGCTTGAGGTGGAGGTCTTGCACAATGTTGAAGTTTTCTCTCATCTGGGGCTAATAGGACGTTTCAGGGGTTTTTTGCCTCGGCTCTGTGATTTACACAAATGGATATCTAAGCAATGGGAACCCATTGTAGAAGGCTGTATCCAAATCTACCTAGCTGCAAGGGTTTTTTTTACTGTGGTGTTTGAGTCTGTGGGTAATAGAAATAAAGTTTTGTGTGAATATTTCTGGAGTTGGGAGGAGAAGTATGCTCTGTCCTTGAAGCCTTCGCATCTAACCTAGCCTCTGAGACTTTTGATAAAGTCCCTCTGTGGGTAAGACTCCCAAACCTACCTCTACATTTGTGGTTTGAGTCTTGCTTAGAGGCTATTGGAAATTCTTTAGAGGAATTTTTGATGGTTGATGAAGGATCTTCTAACCTTTTGCACTCCACCTATGCCCGAATTTTGGTGGAGATGAATGTTTCAAACCATCTTCTTGAAGAGGTCTCAATTAAAACCTTTAAAGGTTGTTGGGCACAACCCCTGGACTATGAAGGGGTTCCATTTCGTTGCAGGAGATGCTTCTACACTGGTCATATTGCTGCACAATGTGCAAAACCCAGATGGACTAAACTTGCTACTTGGTGGCAGGAAGTCTCACGTATGCATTATACAGTTGAAAAGTAGGGTGATAGTTTGGAACAGCAGGCTAAGGATACCTCTAAGGTGGTGGGTAAACCTAGTTTACACCAGACAGGAAGGGACTTAGAGCCGCTGAGGGGGACTGGCTCACCTGAGTCTCTTAGAGTGCAAGATGTTGATTTGGAAAATGTTCTAGAAGGGAAAGCAGCAGAAAATCATCAGGGAGCCAAAACGCCAGAATGTAGGGAGAAATCAGGCTTGACGAGGTTGAAGGACAATGGGGTAAGTTGTGGGGGCGAGGGAAGGTAGAATGAACAACCAATGGAGGAAGAACCATGGATGCTTCACGAAGCAGCCAAGGATTGGAAAAGGGAGGAGGTAGAAATGGTGCAGGGCGGTTGTGTAGTGAAGGGAGGGGAATGGCAGAAGGAAGCTACTAAGGTGGAGGATGGATGGCAAGTCATCAAAGGGAGGAAAGATAGGAATTTGAAAAGGAAAAGCTTTGCTATGGTCCCCCGATCTCAGACCAAGGGAAGGCCTTATCGTGGAGTAAAATTGTAGTTGTGCTAAAAGTCTCGGGTTCAGAGTCTTTTGGTTGTATTTGTTAATCTGCGGTGTCTGTTGTTCTGGTGTGGAGTCTTTTAGTGTTTCTCTTTTTGGTGAGAACCAGGAATATTTGTTGTATTCTCCTTTTAAATTTAATAAAATAAACTCTTATTATCGATCAAAAAAAAATATTATTATATATTTTTATTTTATTTTATGTATTAATTATTATATTCACCACATACTCTCTAATATATTAACATACGTATAGTTTATTATCCTAATCTATCCTAAGATCAATTAAACTATAAGATATTATGTATTACTTATAATAATTGTATAATTGTTATTATAATATTAAATGTAATTATAGTATATATAATGTAAGATGTATTATAATTAAAGTATATTTTTTTATATTAATTAAATATTATAGTAGATTTATATTGGATAACTGCAAATATAAAATAAAATATGTAATAATAAACATAATCATAATTTTAGATATTTAAATTAGAAAATATTATATTTTAAAGTAGGCATAAATATGCAATTATTATTTAAAATTTCATGAAAAAATAACAAAAAAATTTCACCCATGATAACTATAAAAATAAACATAATAACATAATGAAAATTATTTGTTTTTATTTATTGTCTTTCAATACTAATTAAAATAAAACATATTAATGTAAAAATATATATTAATATGTTAAATCTATTTGCAACTACTTTTCAATATAATATTATTTATAAAGTATATAATATAATGTAATATATAAATACAGGTATAATAAATAATATATAAATATTATATTATTTTAATAATATATAATATAATTAGAACAAATAATATATAAATAAATTAATAATATAATATACATACAAGAAAAATAATAATAAATGTAATTATACAATTTAATGCACTCACAAGAATGTCCTAAAATAAAACAAATATCTCAGTGGGCAAAAAAATTACCACTTGTATACCCTACAAAACCGGAATGCCAACGCAAAGAAAAATAAATATTTACCTATCATGCAATGTAAATATAGATAACTTCTTCCTTGAAAAATGAAAAAGTTAAAACTAGCAATCGCACCTTGGGTGCAATGGGTACGCCAAAGACAATATAGTGATAATTTGAAAGTGATAAAAGTCATTCACAGTTGTAAAACTCATTTATAGGTGATAATAGCAAGTAAAACTTTGAGAATGTATGAAGTTTAATATATGAATCATCTTTGTCTTGTACAACCTTAGAATAAATATCAATTAAGCTAATTAGACCGTCCAGATTATCATTAAGCATTTCTTGCCTGTGTGACATGTTAATCATTAACTGCATTAGACAATAGAAAAGATATCCTACTCTTGTGACATTTTTTGGAATATTGGCAGACCTTTTCCCACCAAAATGAACATTGTTCAATATCTCATATGTAATAGCATTGGGAATAAAAAATGTTTTCAAAAGTTTACCCAACCACATCATAACCTAATCAAGCATGCCAAGGCTACAAAAATGACTAAGTAGCATATTATAGGATACAATATCTGGGATAAAACCCATTTTAAAAACTTTACCTAACAACATTACAGCCTAACCAAGCAATTCATTGTAGAGACCATCCAAAATTGTATTGAAAGTGAATGTGTCTAGAGAAAATCCTGTAGCAACAAGGCTCTCAAGGAGATTAAAAGCTAGATGAGTCATATTTGTAATGCTAAGACCATTTATCCAAGTATTATGGGTAATAACATCAGGAGCATGCCCACTGCATGACATCATGTTCATGATCTCCAAAGCCTGCTTCATCCTAAAAGTAGAAGCACCAGTATATTGGCAAAAAATTAGTCTTGAATTTGGACAATGAGCCCTGTTTGGCAGAGCTTTCAAAGTAAGGAATGTTGCCATTAGAAGCACAACATGATCTAGCTTTTTTTCTGAGAAACCTGTAAGAACCAATATTTGTGCTTATAATCAAAATATCAATCCACCTTCTACTCTATTGTTTCCACCATCCACATCAATTTTATTTCCAAGAACCACAAATGGAAAAAAATTCGGGTCAAATGGTCTTGCTTCCCAAAAAAAAACTGGATGGAAGGTCATGGTCAGCAGTAGCAAAAGTCAACAAAACCTCTGAATGAATAGCAAAGTTAAATTATTAGATAATTCAGTCAAATTACCTGATTAAGAAATTCCTCACGCCAGTTGTTAAGGCAATTATTGCATTTACAGCTTTTGCAGCTACTATACATTAAATAGCAAAATATCATGGCAACCAGTGCATTTACAACTTCATTTAGCAGTTACAAAAAAATTGTACAATATGTATGATGTTGTCAATGATGCAGAAGGATAAAGTGGGCAGATGTTGCTTAGAAGTGAACCAAAACAAAAGCCAATGTCCTTACAGTTGTTGATTCAAACTAATCATTAATTCATGAGACAAGGACAACAATGTACTATATTATGTTTAATTATGTATACTTGTAGGGAAGAACTAATCATTAATTCATAACACAAGGACAACTAATCATTATTCTATTCAACTAAAAAAAATATACTATATTTAATTATATATATTTGTAGGGAAGAACTAATCATTAATTCATAAGACAAGGACAACAATAGTTGCATATAAATAAATTGGTTTACAAAAGGTATTTAATTGAAAGTGAAGTGAAGTTGGTTGTGTGGTATAAAATTAGTGGTAAATATTTGAGGTCAATGATTGTATATGTACTCCATAAGTAATTTTCATAGAAGGGAGTTGGATTATTACAAACATCTATGTTTGCAATGTTGAGTTGTTATATAGGCATTAAACTCTTTATGGATGAGAGACCAAAGATACTTATGAGGGTGAAATTTTTATAAGGGTGGAGTTGGTGTGAGTTAATAATATGTAGACACAATTTTATTTATCTCTTGAAATTTAAATAAAAAATACCTTCACATTGCATTATCATTAAACATGTTAAATAACTTTTTTAAGTCAAAAGTTACATTATTGATGTATATAAGGATGTGGTCCCATAAAGGGAGCTTTAAGATCTATTTCTAGTGAATACTTTTGAGATGGGACTGGAAATTAGCTTTACCAACTTAAAAAAAGTTCTTACTACATATCATATATCTACAAGTTTTAACATTAATTAAAAAAAATGAACATTTATTTAACCATTAAAAAACATAAAATCACTCATATCTTAAATCACCTAAACCCTACCCATTACTTTAAACCTTTAAAATGACCTGCTTATGACCATAGGTTTAGCTTCTACTTTTGATTCTCCTACAAATAAAGCCCATCCTGTGAAAATTTGACATTTATCTTCTTTAATGATGAGGCTAGAGTAGTATTTTAATTAGCGTCATTTTGTTTGTTGGACATGCAAATCACAACTTCATCAAATGTTAAAAAAAAAAGATTTTCAACTACAAATGTTATTCATTTAGGGGCCTGAGGTGGTCATTATATGTTTAACAATGACATAATCAACAAAGAAAGATGATTTCCTGTTTAGAACAAAAGGACTTCACACTTGCCTACAAACCATGTCCCTCCATATTTAGTATGCCCACTTTGTTGATGTGGATTTTGGAATTTTTTACATTTTTAAGCAAAATCCTTCCAATGCCCACTCACAATTATAAAATATATCTATGGTGCTTTACTGGTGAGGGTAATGAATGGGGCAAGTGAGTTTAATTTAATATATTATATATGTCTATTAAAAATATTCATTATATACTTACAATTATTAATAATAACTATATCATATTAACTTCACGTGTAAGTAGTGTAAATACAGTATTTGTTTAAAACTCATTCCTCAATACACAACTCACCCTTTTTGTTTATATATATATCCTCCCCCCTCCTCCTCCTCTAAAGCTGACAAACTGCTGAATTTTCTTGATTGTTCTGCCTTACATTAACTTCGAATCATATTTAATGGCTGGATTGAAGGTTGCGCACAAATAAGGTTATATGTAGAGAAGTAAGGCTCGAGTTAACATCAGGAATGGGAGACAGAGGAAAGATTTCAAAAATTTGCTTTTTTTTAAGAGGATTTTCATTTATACATATTTTTGAGGGCTTTAACCCCAGAAATCCATTTTCTGCCCTTGATTACCTTTTCCGTTGTGCATAATGGCCTTATAAAGAGGCGTGCGCAGATTTAAATTTCTGAATGTTTGCAACATCCAATCAAATTTGTAAGCATTGTAGTAGTTTTTCATAATGAAAGGGGAGGCAAAATAGAGAGGTTGATTATTCAGTTATCTGTGTTGGAAGTTTTTTCTTTCATTTTACCTCAAACACCATTTTCCCTAAGCTTTGTAAAATTAAGGTACCAACACCATTGCGAGGAGTGTGCAACAGATTCAAAACTGTCATGCTGGTCTGTAGGCTTGTTATGCAGTAACTCCACAAAAATGCAATGTATCATGCAAATCCTTTGCACAAGAGGCTTGTATTGCACACTTCTAAAATTAAAAATATAAATTACAAAATATGCATCTGGATGAAGCTTTAAGGGAGTGGCAAATGAATCAGGGCACAAACAGATTTAACTAAATGCAAGATTGACCAAGAAGATTGACAATACATCAAAGTTTGAAACCTTATAGAAGCTGAAAACAAACTATTTTGTCAGGGGTTCCTCAATTAATAGGTACAAGCACTGTGAATACGCATACAAATTACAGAGCAGGTTCTAACTATGCTTCACAAAGTCTTGATATAACCTCCAACAAGTGCAACTCAAACCACTTTTTTCTGCAGAATTTGAACACTTCAAATGTTGCCAATGCCCCAATGGATCTTCCAGATTTAGCTCCACTTTTTAGCTCTATGAATAATAATAAGACGAGCTACAATTCCACAAAACTTGTTCCCTTACTTCTCACTGATTCCAGTTGTTCTATACTCTCCTCTCCTGAACTTAAAACTGAAAAAGGGGAAGTGCATAGCAAGTTTAGATTGGCAGAGTTAAAGAAGCAACAGGACAATGATCTTAAACAGCCAATGTTCAGCTTCAGCTTGGATGGTTTCCAAAGCTCATTCCCACAATTAGATCATTTTGGTAGAATAATCCTTTTATCATAATCTTACAAAGTATAGGATAAACTCATACTCATTTCACGTATAAATAAAAATATGCATATCTCTATATCTTTTATTATTGTCTGGTTTGCTCCTAAATAAATCAATAACACTGGTTTACCTAAGATTTGACAAGGATTACCTCAGTAATATGATAATACTAAGCTTAGAGAGTTACATCGATTCTCAAATCTCTATCTCTACGTTGAGTTTAATCACAGTATCTCAAAGATTAAAAACTTTTAAAGAGTTATACCATATCTCTGATTTATAGTGGGATTTAAATGATAACTGCTCTCATTATGAGAGATAGTCGACCCCCTCACCACCTTATACATCGTTGGAGATTTACAAGGATGTTGTGGACTGATGGAGTGGTATTGATTGCTTTCTTCGTCCAAATATTCAAGGCTAAAGTTTTTTTTTGTTCTCTGTAGAATGGAATTTGCACACAGAACATGGCTACATGATCAAACTCTTTTGGAGGCTGACCCAATTGAATTTTGAAAGAGGGAGCTGCTGATTGCTATTGGGATTGCCAAATGGTAGGTGATTTACAAGAGAATCAAATGGAACACGTCTTTATTTGAATGAATATTCATGGAACAAAGGTAGGTAGAAGTACAGTAGTTTCAATTACTTGAACTAATGTTACTGGAGCCAGAGTAGGTATGAAAATATGCTTATTTCAATTATTGAACAAGTATTCCTAGACCAAGGGTAGATATGAAAGGAGATTAGTAGCAGAGTATAATTTCCACAGTTGAGTATGCATTGTTTAGATTTGATTGTGCGAATTTTTTGTTGGATGTTTTGGGTCAAACTGTATGATGGTGGAGAGAAAAAAAATCCAATATACTAATATTGTTTTCTTCTTCCATGGTATGGAGCACTCCATACAGTAGCCAATTTATTGTTCGTGGAATCCCAGTAGGTGTTTGGTTTTCATATACCAACACTACTTCTGATTTCCTTGCCATAGATGACATATTCACTGGTAAGTTAGTGGTTTACACAACTTTTTTTCATTTTTCTTTCAATTTGGGATTGAATTGAAGATTGTGGGTTTGCAGCTGAGGATTCATATAAGTTCCTCGTGAGATGGTTGGAAAGATTTCCAGAGTATAAATCCCATGAATTCTATATAGCAGGGGAAAGCTATGCAGGCAAGTTCTACATAAATGCCTGTTGCACTTTGCTGATTGATAGCTCAAATACAACATGTGCTTGCAGCTTTTTGACTGATGGTCTGTCTGGTTGGTTGATTTGCAGGGCATTATGTACCTCAGCTTGCAGAGCTTGTGTATGACCGCAGTGGAAGCTTTTCCAAACAGCCTATCAATCTACGAGGCTTCATTGTCAGTGCTAAAACAGAGGCTTCCTTCTACTCTAACTAATCCAAATTGTTTCTTTTGTATTTTGACTGTGATTTTACTGCAGGTGGGCAATACTGAAATAGATGACTCATATGACTACGAGGGAATAGCAGATTATGCTTGGCGCCATGCTATCACTTCTGAGTCTCTGACCAAACTTATAAGATTTTGCCACGTTTCTTTCAGGAGGGGGTTCATCTAAAAATTCCTTCAAGTGTAGCATATGCAGAAATGGTTCTGAAAAACAAATTAAAGGAAAAATTGCATTTCATATCAATTTACAGGAGCCTGAAGAAATGGATGAGTTGAGGCTTGATGATAGACCGTTGCTGGATGGAGAAACTGGGCAGTCAAATATGCAAGGTGCAAGACACTCCGACATTGATGGTTCTTGTGCACTGCATAACAATTACATCAAATTCAACCTAGTCCTTATAGTGACCCTATCTCAAATTCAACAGGAGGGCCCCCTACCCCGGCCCCGACTATAACTGCTAAAAAACAGACCAACTGAAACTACGAATTTGGTGTATAGAAAAATAATCCGAAATAATCTCAGCTTCATTCTGACAGAGGATAGTATTTAAAATTTTCTTTCAGGCATAGCAAATGTATCCACAAATTGAAGAAGACTGATGCATCTGCCAAGAATAAAGTGGGAATCCCTGCTATCAGGCTTCGATGATGGATGAGATAAATCCCGAGAAGGCAGGAAGCGCAAAAATGGGGTTTCGCTGGGTGTATAATAGGCTACTATACGAATATAGGGTTTGCAAATTTAAAAGAAAGTATTCAAAAAGCCATATAAACCTAGGTTTCTCGATAAAATCAGGGCAACAAGTGGCATACCTCACGTTTCCGCACAAATTGGTGTCTTTCTCTCAACGATGTAGAGGAGAAAAATGATCACCTGGACTCTTCTTTCAAACGCAAAGCAAAGCAAATTAACTATGACGTGTTGTGAAGGATGTTGATATTTTGCTTCTAATAGAAATTGGGGCTTCATCGTGGTCAGGGATGCTGTAGTGCCCCTCGTTTCGGTTGCCGTTGATGTCAAGTAAGTTGTTGTTGGTAATGTCATGATGATGTGGTGATTTTATTATTTAATTTAATTTTAAGGTTATGAGATAACACTAATAATATGCTTGGATTTGATTAATAAAGTTAATTTAATTATAAGGTTACTTGTTTTATTTGGAATTAAATAAAGAATTAGATTCAATAATAAACGTTAATTGAATTATCTTTGGGAGTTAGTTATTTAAAGTAATCGGATTAGATGAGGAAAGATAATTATCATTTAATGATTAAATTCAATTAATAAATTTAAAAGTGAGAAAATATTAGAGAGGATTAAATATTAAAATTGTACTTAAGTTTGAATGAAGGTAAAAGCGAGAAAAGTCATTAAAAGTTTGGTACCTAATTATAATTGATAAGTTAATTATCTTGTGAAGATAATAATGTTAATATGGTAAACAATGTGACGAAATAAATTCTAATAGAATATTATAAATAAATAAAGATAAGCATCATGTCCAATAAATCATGAAGATAAGATTTAAAACTGAAGACGAAAATAGAAAAGATGAATAATATTGTGCTAGAGTTAACTCATTAAAATATCAAAGGTAATATGTTCTTTTTAAAATTAAATAAATGGCAAGATAAGATTTCGAACTGAAAATAAAAGCAAGGAAAGCAATTGGAAAATGGAAAGTGAATAGTTTATTGCTAATTAAATAAATAATAATAAATGATCGTGATAAGAAAACGGTTGGGAAAACGAAAGGAAAAGGATGGAAAAATCTCTCTCTTGGATCATGTCATGATTTTTCTTTGGACCATTCGGCTTCAATGGATCTAAAAAATTCCTGGGAGATATATCGATACACAGAGAAGTTATAGGGAGGAGCATGGGCATTCAAAAGGGAGGCGACAGGGATGGAGAATGGCTGGTGAATGTAGAGTTGCACGAAGACTAGCAAAACTGAAACCGAGTTTCAATCTCTATACACGAGAAGAGGAAGAGACCACATGAAGTTTAGAAAGTGAAAGTAGAGGGTGTGAGGAGAAGAAGAGAAGAATTTGTGAAGCTTTATACTTGTCCCTCTCTTGCTGCTTTTGGATGCTTCAATAGCCTGCAGATCAACTAAAAGTATTTCATTCTGTCGATAGGCCTATCATAATCAGTGACAGTGTGGCTGAAGGTGTTTTATCATGTTTGGAGGAAGTGTTGAAATGATGTTCATTAACATCGACAAACCAGGTAACTCGGAAGCATTAGTAATCATGTGAATATCAAATTAGAGTAAACTTTATGCACCTTTTGTTGAGCTATTACCATTAAGATTGCTTTTTGTTCTTTGGAGAATGATGAGGGGTGGGAAACTTGCCATCCTTATAGATTTAGTTTAAACTTTAATGATGAACTCGAGTTAACAAAGTGCATTTGGAACCCTGATACGATGATACAATGCAGATTCTATATTATGTCAGCTGATCAGTGTGTAGATGAACTCTGCTCTTACAACCATCTATCTAGAATGCTGCCTGTGGAAGATTCAATTTACATAATTTAAATTTACAATTTCACATTAAATGAAGCAACCCTCAGATTTCCTGAACCTAGAACGTAAGATTTGCTAACATTTAAACATAGCTAACAGAAAAAAAAAATACAGCATGGAATACTTGATTCTTTTTGCATCTTGTCACAGTGGCACATTTGAACATGGTAGGGTGTATAGATTTAAATAAACTCTCTGATTTCTTGGGCATCCTGTCATAGCCGCACACCTGAACATATGGGCAGTTTTAAAGGTTTAAATAACTTGCTCATTTTTTTCTGACAATCTATCGCAGTTGCAGCACTTGAAAATAAACATTGTCAATGTACTAACATAATAGAGAGCTCACCTTTGATCATGGTGAAGTTTATTTTCCAAAACTTCAATCTTGAGTGCGTCTCTGGAAACTCACCTCTAATCTGAAATGTGTCTAGTTCAAAACAAAAAAAATGTACATCAATTCTCCTTCTCTTAAGTCACGTATTTGCACCTCACCTTTCTCCTTCCCTTCTGTCTTATGGATTACATTTGGGATTTGATAATAATGCAAGTAGATGGTGATATCTCCAAATTCCAATCTTCACTTCTGATATTCTTGGCAACCTGTCACAGTTATAGCATTTGGAGTTGAGGCATTGTACAAAATTAAATAACCTCTTTGATTCTTTTCTTTCTTCTTCTCTTCCTCAATAGTGAGTGCCTACAAGTCAATTTTTCCTCAAGTCTTATATATCCAAATGGAAACTGTAGTATATAATAGAGGTAATTGTATTCCTAAATATTTTTCTAGTGTCAAATTCTTGGTGCATATTTTGATAAGTTCATATAAAGATTACTACATGCATTCATTTCATCATTTTGAATCAGAATTGATAATTTTAGCTCATTAAATTGAGCCATCACTTAAAATCTTTCTTAAGAATCTACACTATAATTAAATATTGTCACCCAAGAGAATTAAGTTCAAGGTATATTATTTGACATGAATGGTGGAGACTTTTAGGGGAATATCTTCAGTGATGCCAAAATTAATATATTCTTCAACCCTTTCTGCTCATTAGCAGGAAATTGTTTTAAGCCAAGGATAGGCATTCACTTACAAGCAATATGTATAGTGAGAGATCTTGGAAATATACGGTCTTAAGTTAGTAATCACCCCTTTTATGGAAAATCCGGTTAAAACTATGTTAAAACTAGTTAAAAACAGTTAGTATTGTCTTTATGTAACTTATATTTGTAAATTACTCCCCTTTTTACTTAATAAAGTATTGTTTTAAGAAAATGTTTTAATATGATTTTAAGTTGTATGTTGTTGATGTATGTAGACAATATTGGTGATAAGGATTATTTATGTTTAGGTGGGAGAATTGATTTATAAGATAAATGGATGTATATAAATTTGAAAATTTTAATTAGTTGGGTATTACGATAAAGGCTAGTGAATGACTGTAGATTCGATAAATGTTTTTTTTTGATTAATTATATTTAGTTAAACAAAGGGCTTATGTAAATGAATAAAATTAGATGATCTCTTCTAAGTCAATTTCCCTCATATTCTTTTAATAGTTGATTTGTGGGTTTTCTATAAGAATAGTCCTAGAAAATACTTGTGATTGATATCATGATCAAATTGTTTGTTTGAGTGGGTTGATCTTTGAAGGGAGATTGTTGTTATAATGTGTAAATTGGAATATATTTGTTTTAATTTGTGTTTGGAAGAGTATACTTGTGATTAGTGTCTTATGGCTTAAAAACATTAGATTTTATCTTCACTTCGCAATATTGTGCTATCCTTAAATGTTGGAAATGATTGATCTTTAAAATAATGTTCTTTTTAGATTGTTTCAAGTTACTTCTTATTGAATGAATGGATATATTGTATTTGAATGTGTGGTTTTATGGATTGTTTTGATAAATCCTTTCGATGTGATTTTTCATGAGTTGATTTTGAGTGGGGGATTTTCTCTCATTTAATTTATGTTGCTATTCGTTGGGAACCCATATGTTTTCTTTTGTTCTTTACCTAAGTGGTAAATGGTTAATGTTATCGCTGCCATGGTTGATGGTCTCCTTTGAGCACAGTCAAATTGAAAAGTTCATTGAGTTATGGGCTTCGAGAGGAGAAAATAGAGGTTTCCGCTGAAATTCGATTTAATTTGTATCGGGTTGTTGATGTTGTTTGATGGGGTTGCACGACGGGCATAACATGGTATCAGAGCATAGGTTCATACACTGGGCACTATGTGTGCTCACTATGTAACCTTGCGCTTAGACCCGTGAGTCTTGAGTTTCACTTTTCTATTGTCATTGTTGTGAACCTGAGTTTCTTCTATTAACCGATGTCGGGTCGATGGTGCAGGAAATCGATGGGAAAGGATAGGACCCTTGGTGTAGTGCATAATGCACCAATATCCTTCTTGTCGGGGATGCTCTATGGACCCTTGAGTTTTAGTGTGATGTGTTTTTGGTGATGTGTTTTATGTGTGTGAATATGTCATGCGTGTGTGGAATTTTTCATTTTTGTTGGCCTTGAGTGATGGATTATGTTTTTCCTAAATCTGTGAAGGTGTGAAATTTTTTCTTTTGTTGAAATTGTTGTGAGATTTGGTGTTGAATAGTGATTGAAGTGGAGTGCTTTATGTGAAAATGATGATGTTTAATGAGAATATGTGTTGTTGTGGATAATTATGAAGCGTTTTATGGAAAGGTGGTATATTGAGGGTAAAGAATCCTCTTGAATGTTTAGTACTAATGTGTTATGTTTCCACCTTAGTTTATGATTTTCAGGTAGTCAGCTTTAAATCTCAAGGATGGAGGTAATTAATTGGCTATGATTAACATGTGGACATAATATGGTGTGTGCATTTGATTAGTAATTATATTGATGATCATTTATGATGTTTCACTAATGATAGTGTGTTAGAAGGATGATGTTGTATCACTCATTTGTGAGAGGCATACTACATTACAATTCCCTCTACACTAGGATGATCTGATATATATATGTATTGTGCACAACGTTTGTTTGCATGCAGGATTGCAGGAACTAAGTCTCGATTCCACCTGCATTGTCAGGACAGGGCGAGCATTATATATACCCAATGGGTTTGATGTTGAACATAAGAGCTGACAAGAAAGTTTCCCCAACCTAGTTTGTCATCTGTCCTAGTGTTTGAAAAATTCGTCTGGTTGCAACCCCATCACCACTTTGTTTTGGTATCATTTCTTTATTTTTCATGTGTTTAATTTTCATTGCTTTCTTGGTGACATCTAGTTGATGATTTAACGTGTTGATGTGTTTTTGATTATTAACACTATTGTTAGTTTATGGTGTTACCATGTTTATGCTTGGGCTTGACTTCCAGGAGTAAGTCGATGCCTAAGGGGGGGAGGATGTAGTGCCCCCTGTTTTGGTCGTCGTTGATGTCAAGTAAGTTGTTTTTGGCAATGTCACGATGATGTGGTGATTTTATTATTTAATTTAATTTTAAGGTTACGAGATAACACTAATAATATGCTTGGATTTGATTAATAAAGTTAATTTAATTATAAGGTTACTTGTTTTATTTGGAATTAAATAAATAATTAGATTCAATAATAAACATTAATTGAATTATCATTGGGAGTTTGTTATTTAAAGTAAACAGATTAGATGAGGAAAGATAATTATCATTTAATGATTAAATTCAATTAATAAATTTAAAAGTGAGAAAATATTAGAGAGGATTAAATATTAAAATTGTACTTAAGTTTGAATGAAGGTAAAAGAGAGAAAAGTCATTAAAAGTTTGGTACCTAATTATAATTGATAATTTAATTATCTTGTGAAGATAATAATGTTAATATGGTAAACAATGTGATGAAATAAATTCTAATAGAATATTATAAACAAATAAAGATAAGCATCATGTCAAATAAATCATGAAGATAAGATTTAAAACTGAAGACGAAAATAGAAAAGATGAATAATATTGTGCTAGAGTTAACTCATTAAAATATCGAAGGTAATATGTTCTTTTTAAAATTAAATAAATGGAAAGATAAGATTTCGAACTGAAAATAAAAGCAAGGAAAGAAATTGGAAAATGGAAAGTGAATAGTTTATTGCAATTAAATAAATAATAATAAATGATCGTGATAAGAAAATGGTTGGGAAAACGAAAGGAAAAGGATGGAAAAATCTCTCTCTTGGATCATGTCATGATTTTTCTTTGGACCATTCAGCTTCAATGGATCTAAAAAAATTCCTGAGAGATATATCGATACACAGAGAAGTTATAGGGAGGAGCATGGGCATTCAAAAGGGAGGCGACAGGGATGGAGAATGGCTGGTGAATGTAGAGTTGCACAAAGACTAGCAAAACTGAAACCGAGTTTCAATCTCTACACACGAGAAGAGGAAAAGACCACATGAAGTTTAGAAAGTGAAAGTAGAGGGTGTGAGGAGAAGAAGAGAAGAATTTGTGAAGCTTTATACTTGTCCCTCTCTTGCTGCTTTTGGATGCTTCAATAGCCTGTAGATCAATTAAAAGTATTTCATTCCGTCAATAGGCCTATCATAATCAGTGACAGTGTGGCTAAAGGTGTTTTATCATGTTTGGAGGAAGTGTTGAAATGATGTTCATTAACATCGACAAACCAGGTAACTCAGAAGCATTAGTAATCATGTGAATATCAAATTAGAGTAAACTTTATGCACCTTTTGTTGAGCTATTACCATTAAGATTGATTTTTGTTCTTTGGAGAATGATGAGGGGTGGGAAACTTGTCATCCTTATAGATTTAGTTTAAACTTTAATGATGAACTCAAGTTAACAAAGTGCATTTGGAACCCTGATATGATGATACAATGCAAATTCTATATTATTTTAGCTGATTAGTGTGTAGATGAACTCTGCTCTTACAACCATCTATCTAGAACGTTGCTTGTGGAAGATTCAATTTACGTATTTTAAATTTACAATTTCACATTAAATGAAGCAACCCTCAGATTTCCTGAACCTAGAACGTAAGATTTGCAAACATTTAAACATAGCTAACAGAAAAATACAGCATCGAATACTTGATTCTTTTTGCATCTTGTCACAGCGGTGCATTTGAACATGGTAGGGTGTATAGATTTAAATAAATTCTCTGATTTCTTGGGCAGCCTGTCATAGCCGTGCACCTGAACATATGGGCAGTTTTAAAGGTTTTAATAACTTGCTCGATTCTTCTGACAATCTATCGTAGTTGCAGCACTTGAAAATAAACATTGTCAATGTACTAACATAATAGAGAGCTCACCTTTGATCGTGGTGAAGTTTATTTTCCAAAACTTCAATCTTGAGTGCGTCTCTGGAAACTCGCCTCTAATCTGAAATGTGTCTAGTTCAAAACAAAAAAATTGTACATCAATTCTCCTTCTCTTAAGTCACGTATTTGCACCTCACCTTTCTCCTTCCCTTCTGTCTTATGGATTACATTTGGGATTTGATAAGAATGCAAGTAGATGGCGATATCTCCAAATTCCAATCTTCACTTCTGATATTCTTGGCAACCTGTCACAGTTATAGCATTTGGTGTTGAGGCATTGTACAAAATTAAATAACCTCTTTGATTCTTTTCTTTCTTCTTCTCTTCCTCAATAGTGAGTGCCTGCAAGTCAATTTTTCCTCAAGTCTTATATATCCGAATGGCAACTGTAGTATATAATAGAGGTAATTGTATTCCTAAATATTTTTCTAGTGTCAAATTCTTGGTGCATATTTTGATAAGTTCATATAAAGATTACTGCATGCATTCATTTCATCATTTTGAATCAGAATTGATAATTTTAGCTCATTAAATTGAGCCATCACTTAAAATCTTTCTTAAGAATCTACACTATAATTAAATATTGTCACCCAAGAGAATTAAGTTCAAGGTATATTATTTGACATGAATGGTGGAGACTTTTAGGGGAATATCTTCAGTGATGCCAAAATTAATATATTCTTCAACCCTTTCTGTTCATTAGCAGGAAACTGTTTTAAGCCAAGGATAGGCATTCACTTACAAGCAATATGTATAGTGAGAGATCTTGGAAATATACGGTCTTAAGTTAGGAATCACCCCTTTTATGGAAAAGCCAGTTAAAACTATGTTAAAACTAGTTAAAAATAGTTAGTATTGTCTTTATGTAACTTATATTTGTAAATTACTCCCCTTTTTACTTAATAAAGTATTGTTTTAAGAAAATGTTTTAATATGATTTTAAGTTGTATGTTGTTGATGTATGTAGACAATATTGGTGATAAGGATTATTTATGTTTAGGTGGGAGAATTGATTTATAAGATAAATGGATGTATATAAATTTGAAAATTTTAATTAGTTGGGTATTACGATAAAGGCTAGTGAATGACTGTAGATTCGATAAATGTTTTTTTTTGATTAATTATATTTAGTTAAACAAAGGGCTTATGTAAATGAATAAAATTAGATGATCTCTTCTAAGTCAATTTCCCTCATATTCTTTTAATAGTTGATTTGTGGGTTTTCTATAAGAATAGTCCTAGAAAATACTTGTGATTGATATCATGATCAAATTGTTTGTTTGAGTGGGTTGATTTTCGAAGGGAGATTGTTGTTATAATGTGTAAATTGGAATATATATATGTTTTAATTTGTGTTTGGAAGAGTATACTTGTGATTAGTGTCTTATGGCTTAAAAACATTAGATTTTATCTTCACTTCGCAATATTGTGCTATCCTTAAATGTTGGATATGATTGATCTTTAAAATAATGTTCTTTTTAGATTGTTTCAAGTTACTTCTTATTGAATGAATGGATATATTGTATTTGAATGTGCGGTTTTATGGATTGTTTTGATAAATCCTTTCGATGTGATTTTTCATGAGTTGATTTTGAGTGGGGAATTTTCTCTCATTTAATTTATGTTGCTATTCGTTGGGAACCCTTATGTTTTCTTTTGTTCTTTACCTAAGTGGTAAATCGGTTAATGTTATCGCTGTCATGGTTGATGGTTCTGCTTGAGTTGCTAATAAGTCAAATTGAAAAGTTCATTGAGTTATGGGTATTCTGAGAGGAGAAAATAGAGGTTTCCCTTGGAATTCCAATTTAGTTCGTATCGAAGTTGTTGATGTTGTTTGGATGGGGTTCGCATCGTATCGGGCATTACAATGTCGACCGCAATAAGTGTTGCCCTCATATTTTTCTTTTTCTGCAATAACTGCTCTGCAGATATTTCTCCCTCTTCTACAATAAACTTTGTGCCATCTAGGAAAAAGCACTGAGCCGCTCAAATGCATTTAATCGCAGGCGATTGCCTATGCACAAATCTACATCGTCCGCTGTAAAAAGACCTCCCAAATACTAAGCATGGTCCGGACGCCTTCGGCATAAAAATGTTGCGAAGAAAAAATAAATATTTACCTATAATTGTATTAGTGTTTCTATGATACATCTTCACGTAATAAAATATTACTTGAAGTTTCAATAGCTATTAGTTATATCATTTGCAATAATCTTAATAGTTGATGGTGAAATAGTGCAATGTCTTTAGTGATGTGTTTTATTATGTGCAATAAGTTTTAGTCATTTGAAATAATGTTAATATGTGGTGGGTCAAAATGTACATTTTATAATTACGAAGAGGTTGTGTCATGCGAATTACATTCATAAAATGAGTTAATGACCACCTTTTTAAATGTTGTTTTTATAAGTGTAATTTATGATTTTCCATTCTGGGCAATGCTAATATGTCACACGTCCAGTTATTCAATTTGTCATTATAGTGGTATGGTTATGTTATGTGAATTATGTCCATTTTAAATGTTGTTTTCGTAGGGGTAATTGATGAATATCATGAACTATTTTATGAAGTGGCCTATGTTGTGATTCATAAATAGTAAATTTATTAATAAAATTGTGATTTGTAGCTTTAATGTTAACATCAAAATAAATAAATTCTTAAATAAGAGTTAAACATTAACCAAAAGAAATAAAAAATGCAAGGAACACAAGAGACATGCCTTAAAGAATGGCTTTGGCCTTAAAGAATGGGCCTATTTTGACCATTCTTTTAAGTTGTCAAAATAATACACGACTTTTAAGGAGTGGCCATGGCCAATGACTATTCCCTTCACTCTTTGAAAGGGGTTTAACCCCTTTCAATAATTTTTTTATCAACATTGTATTTTTACATGTTTCAAAAATACTAGGTCAATATAATTGACCAAAATATTAATAAAGAAAGGTGAAATAAACAATCCCATCCTTTGTTGCTCTAAATGCACACCGGCAACTTCACTCCTACACTTGATCCCACCATATTGGTTATCAAACAATCTAAAACATCAAGCCCATGTACATACTGAGTCCTTTTTTTATATTATTGCCAACCTCACCAAGCACATCAACTTCAATGATTCCAGCTTCATGTGTTGATATAATACAGAGAATACATAATAGCTACAAATTCTCTTAATTGTTAGTCACACTATTTCACAACTTGACTAAAAGTACTTAAAGTAAAGAATATATTGAAACATAATTACATGAACATGTTTGTGATTTAAAACAATGGCATCCACTTAATAAACTTTCAAAACATAAAAAATAAAGAGAAAGAGTTGAAGGGAAAAAGAAAACCACAAGCCTAAATTTACCTTTGAACATATTCCTAAGAATCTTGCCTGCAAGAACATAAAAATAAATTCTAGTCAATCTATATTAGAAATCAAAATATTTATTGCCAAGAAAAGTAAAATTAAATTAAAAAATGGCCTCTAAAGGACCATGAATCAATGAAAATGGAGATAAGACTGTCATGAGTTGTAGGAAGCCAATCCTGATCATTAGAAACAACATCATGAAAAATCAAATGAAGTGTAGCATTATCATATAATGTAGGTGAAGAAGAGAACATTCTTAGGACTGTATTATGAGCAAGCATGAGTCTCTATATATATACTAATGGCACAGGGTAACAAAATTACAATTTAAAGGAGATGACAAAAACATTGTCAAGCAATTTTGAATCATGATGGTATTGCTATTCATGATATTGAAGGGAAAATTATTGTTTAACATGATTCCTTCACTCTTGTAGTCTTGAATTTAAGTTACTTTTCTTGTTGCAATAGACTCTACAATAAGGGTCATCATAGCCATCTCTAGTGCTTAGAGGATAGGGAACTAAGGTACTGGCACACATGGGACAAGTTATAGCACAACCACCATTAATGTAGAGACTCACAAATAACAACAATAGATTGAATCTAAACATGGTAGTGATAAATACAACTTAATAAATGCTAATTAAATAAATTTGATTTTGGGATCATAAGTACAAAATATCAAGGAAAGTAAGATAGGTTAATGGGGATGCTATTTTCTTATAATAGACAGGAGGAGGTCTCTCCAATAACTTAATAGCTGGTAATATCTTATCATTCCATCAAGATAAACAACCAATTATTTCTTATAATAAGGAGAATGTGTAAGAAGAATTACCTAGAAGAAGAATTTTTCCTCCAGCAATCACCGCTATCTTTGCTATGCCTCTTCCTTTGCTACCACAAACCAAAAAACCAAGAAACGTGAAAAAATAGAACCAACCAACAAACATAACATATAAAAAATGCACAGAACAAATCACAAATGAATAGCATCTAAAAGGATGTGATCTTAGCTAATCCTTAAACATGCAATTGTTGCCTTGTCATATGCTCTATCACATTGCATAAATTTATCCATATAATATGTTGTTAAATTCAAAGAAGTATGATATCATACCTTGCATCTTTGATTTCATTGTCGAATAAACCTAAGTACACATACCTGACACAATAACCCAACTAGAAGCTCAGTAAGATAAGACAACATACTGTGATTGTTATAGTCAGAACAATATATTGAGCTTTGTCTGTATATTTGTAAAATAATGACACCAAAAAAATATATATTAGATAATTTTTTCTTTAATATCATTCAATTTAACAATCAATTTCAACTACTAAAAATAGGGTAATGCTCATAATATTCAAATAGAGTGGTATTAAAAAGCTTTAACATCTTGCACATTCTCTTACTCTTACTATGTTTACACTAAAACATATGCACTAGTTATGCGTAAAGCTGAAATTAGTCGTTAACAAACGAGTAATATGTTATGCTGACAATTAAAAAATACTACAATTTATTGACTGTAAGCTCCTAAGACCAAAAAAAATTACATTTAAATAAAAAGAGTCGGAGATACTTTTTCCCAGAAGTTGTCCGAGTCTAGCTTCCCATCTTCCAGATTTGTGTTGATCCGGTGCTTTGCCAACCATGCACAAACTCCTCATTTGATAAACCATTCATCTGTAGATCACAAGTAGCATGGATTCGAGGGATCCAAACTCATACACTACACGAAATACAAGATTTCAAATTGAAAAGGATGATCATTGTCATTCAATTACCTACCCGATTGATGTCTTCCTCATAGTCATCAATGCTAAGATTTATATTAGCATCTGTGCCTTTGAATTTGATGGCTGCCCTATCATATGCCCTACAAAAATGTTAAAAAACTTTTTTAATACCAAGGTAAACCTTAAACAACCCACACCTTATCCAAACTTCCAGATAAGAAACAATATGCCCAGTGTTTATGTTTGGATTATTACAAATACACTTGTTTTGGTTTCTGCATTTCAACTTTCTGTGTGGGTAGTGTCAAATCCACCTGTAGTAGACAGTAGAGGAAGGGTAGTTTTAGAATTCTTTAAATATTGTCGAACTAGTCTAGGAGAAGGAAATTTATATCTAGTAATGAACATAAACTTTGTCTTTTCAATTGAGGTGCTTGATCTACTTTATGAGAAACATAGATATAAATCAACTTACTGAGATAGACTCGTTTCCCACAATCCCTATGAAACAAAAGGCATTCAATTAATGAAGTGTTCAATTCAAGGCAATGGCAGATCTAGTTGGGCATTCTAAAATTGAGAGAGAGTGTGTGCTAAGTAATGACCATATGTGGGATTCCCATCTTCCAATGCACCTGCCACATCTGCTCTTCTTCATGATCACAGGTGGAAAGGCGTCATTGGTTGGGGGACACCCATTGCAAAGAAAACTTATGTCCCTTGCCAAAGAACGAATTACTAAATATTAATCTCTCACACTAGAGATTGCTAAATATCTGACTACCTATGTATAGTTGCAAAACAAGCTTGAAGATGCTAATTTTGACCAACAAAATCAAACTGCACAATACAATTTGAAGTTGTCCCTTTACAATAGCTCCTATAATTGTAACCATGGATATTCAACTAGAAATATTGAGGAGAAGAAGTTGGTGGCCTATTGCATGTTTTTAAATAAATTAAAATGTATATTTTAATTCGACACACCGATTTTGTGTTGTAGCAAAGTTTTGTTGTGTGTACATCATACATTGATTCTTTTAGACTTGAAGTATTTTAGTATTTATTTTATTTTATTTGATTTGTCTATACTGAAGAAAAAAGTTTAGTAAAAATACAATTATTCTTTTGTTGCCAGATCTTTTGATATTCTATTATCTAGTCAATTCACGTTTCTTCTTGGTCTATGTCAACATATTTTAACCTTATCTTGTGAGAATCCTGAAATCACACTGTGAAACTCCCTTGATAAATTCTCCATTTTGTATCAATGCTTTACACTAGTAATCTAATTCTGACCATTCATCATGACAAAGAAACTCTTATAGTTTGTTGATATTAATTTTTGTAGTCCTCTCTTTTAGTCTCTGTAAATGCTAAGACTTTAATTGATATCTTGGAAGAAAACCCATCAAAGGAAGAAAATATGCAGGTTTCTTTGATTTATAGAAGGGAAATTTGCATGTCAACCTTACCAACTAGGGAGACCCCTGATAAAAATGGTATTTTTAACTCTCTAAGCATTACATTTGTCTTGACTCCTTTTACAGTGCGGAAATGTACCTGATCATCTTACATGTGTATTTAGGCCATCTAGCAGATATATTTCTTGGCTACAACTCTTTGGCCTCATACATGGTAAGTATATTTTTGACATTTTCATTTATTGCAGTCATGGATCTGTACCATGTACAGGTTTATCATGTGGTTGTATTTCTGTGTAGAAAATGAGCTCCAGTAGGCCTTACTTTGGTGTCATTATAGGTCATGTAGCCAATAGGATTTAGAATGCATAGTTTACCCTTGATGGGAAGAAATACCATTTTTATGCCAATGACGAGAATAATTCACTCCATGGTAAATACCTGCCTTGCCTTGCTTTGTCTAGTTCTTTTCCTTATTAGACTAACGATGATTCTAGATTGTGAAATTGATAGATTAAAATAGTTTTCAATTGTCTTTAAAAGTTTGAGAGATTTGGTAGTTTTTTGCAATGCACTATAACAGAGCTTAGAAAATGCATGAGGAAGAAGAGGCTTTGACAATGTGTTGGGGGATGTAGTGGAAAAGAAGGATGGAACTGGAAACAAACCATCTATTAAGTTTGTTTATCACATCTTTGATGGTGAAGAAGGGAAGAATGGAATGGTTGATTATTTAGGCCAAATTGATTGATAGGAGTAGGAGCTCTCATTGTGTATCTACTTGTTTGGATGGTTGAAATGGGTTTTTAGTTTTACAATAAATTTATAAGATTTGACAGAGAAAGGCCTCTAGGGAAGATCTGTGAATAATTTCAACTTTCAATATCATCCAAAAGCCTTTATATTGGTGTGATTGGTGGATGGTGGCTATAAATTGATTGTCTTTTTCAAAAAGCCTTTAAATATAATTGGGTATGGGTTTTGGAAGCTTTAAAAACTCCTTTCATAAGATTTGTTTGATTCTTCTTAATTTATGTGCCTGCAACTTGTCAAAACCCATATGCCCATTGCTTATAAATAAGTTCTGGGTCTCCAATTTCAAATTAGATTTTTGTTTATTTTCGAGATTTTGCAAATTGTCACTACAATATTAGTCCTAGGGTAGATTTACCTTTTAAGCTGGGAATTACTTTAAATCTACTTATCAGTAAAGACAAGTTGGTTTCTGATATAAGCTTGTTTTAAATTCTCATATCAGTAAAGACAAGTGGGTTTATGATGTGAGCATTATTTTGGATTTACTTATGAGTAAAGGCAAGTGGGCTTTCTAATGTGGCCATTGTTATAAATTTACTCAACATTACGAACAAGTGGGTTTCTAATATGGCCATTGTTTTTGTCACTACACCAGGATATCCTGGTGATCTAGATGTAGATGCTACATATAGTATAAGTCGTAATATGAAGTTGAGACTAGATATCGAAGCAATACCAAGGAACACGACCACTCTTGTAAACCTGGTTAATCATGCTTACTAGAACCTTGCAGGACAGGACAGTGGAAGGTACATACTTGACCAAATGAATAATAATATAACAAATCACAGATGAATAGCATCTAAAAGGATGTATTACTTAATATGGATATTT
>VDFB02079249.1:0-34020 GCA_007258455.2 Sequoia sempervirens | reverse complement strand
TTAATTAAATAAATCCCCTTTTATCTAATTAAATCATTATCTCCTATTAATTAAATAAATCAATCTTTATTTGATTTAAATCTAATGCCATCCTCTTTAATTAAATAAATCAAACTTTATTTAATTAAGTCAAATCATTCTTCCTCTCATTTTGATTTATTTAAATCCTAAAATCTAAATTAAATTGTCAAATCAGCTAATCTCCTTTTAAATTAATCAAATCATAATTAATCATAATCTTAATCCATCAAATCCTCTAGATTTTGCAACTTGCTCATGAAAATCAATTTAATTAATTTATAAATCTTCCTTTTTCATTCAAAAAGGCATCAAAATGGGAATATTCTCCAAATTTGAAAATCTCCCCCCAAAAGGACTTGTCCTTCCAATAAGGCATTAAAAGCCTCTTACATGTTCTTTTCTTTGAGCCAAGTGGCATTAATTCATTTCTTCTCTCCCTCCAACTTGTCACTTCTCCAAGTTTGAATTTCCACCTAATTGCATTGAATTGCATAATGACCAAAATGTGCTCCACCTTTGTCCACTCACATGTTGACAAGTGGCTTTATGCTATTGGTTGTCTTTTATCCCACATTCATCCATTTTTTCTATTCTTCCATCATTCTCTTCTATAAATAGAAGGCTCTCATACTAATTTTGGATCCACAATCTTAGGCATTTTTCATCCACAACTTGTGCAAAGTTATCATCTTTATGTTTTGAATCAAGTTCATCCATTTTCATAATTTCATAGCTAGGTTATGGAGAAATTTCATCAAGGAACATCAAATCTTCACCATTGATCATCAAGCTTGCAAGGAATTGGGAAAGGGCCATTTTCCACATCAAAATGGCACTAATTCCCCCACAAGATTGAGAGTTTGGACATTAAAATAGGATTTAATAGCTTTTTTTACTTGTGTTCTTCACTTATTTCTTGTTTTCATGTTTCAAATGAATTTCATGGGGAATGTTGTTGCTAACTTGCATATTGGACTAATAATGTGTTTGTTCTTTGTGTTTGTGCAAGTCTAAGATCACCATTCACATTTTGGCGCTAGAAGGATGGCAGAATTTGAAGAAATTAACACATTTTTTGAGAAATTTAGTTATTTTTTTTTAGTTTTTGTGTGTCTATAGGAAACTACACTACTGACAAGTCAAACTCTGCCGCTATCAGTCTAGCGGTGCTATTTAGTGATGCTTTCAAACTACAAACTATGCCACTTGAGTCATTCTTCTGAGGTTCGGCCAACTCAAACTCCAAACTGTGTCGCTTTGCAAAACAGCACCGCAATCGCGCTCACTGTCTTTCCACAATCCGCCGCTAATCTCACCAGAGCACCATTGGGGTGGGGAAAAAGGTAGTTTTCAAATTTATTTTAACATGTGCTTTTTAGTTTGGATTACCTTTGACTTCTAACTGGTTTTTGGCCTTTGTTTCTGTAGTTTTAACGAGTTTTTGTAGGTTGGAGTGATTCAAAAGGAACGAGGAAATGAAAGAAATACTTCTTATGGAATCATCACTTTATTGTATCAAGTGTTTTTAAACACTTTGGGGAGCAATTATAATCCCATTTCTAACCACTTTTTCATCTTCAAGATTTTTAGGACTCACTAATTTTCGTTTAGGCTTAAAAAGAACAACACAAAGGGATTAAAAAGAACCTTAGGAACTTACTAAAGTTTGTTTTGGGGTTTTAAAATTGAATATGCAATCTTCACATTTCAATCTTGGTCTTTAAAAGAATCCATTCTTTCTTTGAAGGTTAAAATTAACATGTGCTTTTGTGCTTTTGTAATCTTTTATACAAAGGACTCTCATTTAAAAGGGCGTATGCACTTCTCAAGCACTTCACAGTGATCTTGAGAATCAAAAGTCCTTTTGGTGACATTAATTTGTATAAAATGTTGCCTCCATATTTTAATTTGGGCTCTTAAAATTGAACAAAGTTTGCGAGTGTGAGTTGAGTATATCGCGTGTGTTCTCTCTTTGTTTCTAAACAAAGATCAATCAAATTATGGATGTTCTTGCTTGTTTTTGTTTACCTTTAGAGGGGCCTACCTAAGACCAATTTGAAGGTGACTCCAACCTATTTTTCTCTCGGGCCGGTATACAAATGGATAAGACTAAATTGTCAAGTCCTTGTGGTATGTAGGCCTTAGTCGTACAGTCTCTTTCAGAACAAGGTATTACTATAAAAAGTATAAGATCCCCTAGTAGGATTGATTAAATCCTTTAGTGGCTTATTGGACACTCGCAAGGTACCACATCCCCAATCACCCTTACTAAGAACCAATTTTTTTAGAATCCCAAATCCTTATCTATTTGTTGGTGCAAGAACGGTCGTTCTGAAGCTATCCCACATTTTTATAGCTCTTAGTAGAGATGAGAAGTATGCCATGGGAGTTTCATGGGTACTGAAGCTTGGCTAACCCAAGAAGTGTGTGTTGTGGAGGGGAGTCAGTGTGGTCAAGCTTCTAATCATCCACTAAGAGTAGGCATAGCTAGATTTATCCAAGTGGGAACTCAACAAATATTGTCTCTTGACTATCCATAGGGTTGTGCATTTTCTTAGAATCAAAAACACTTTGCTTGGATCTAAAACATTAGAAAACAAACATTCAACATGAACATCAAATTTCAAACCCTTTAGGAGGAGCAAATACCTTTGACAAAATTCAAGTGCTATTGCTTACCCTAGGGATTCTATCCCTAGAGGTTTCTAAGTATTTGAATTTACATCTCAATTTTCTCTTACTAAAGTCAAAATTAGGGAAATTTTTCCTTAATTTCCTTGATTTCCACATAATGTACTTTGTGGGATGAAAAGAAGTTGGTACATTAGACATCTAGTTTGAAAAAGCTAATCAAGAGGGTGTTTGTGGTAAAAGGAATTCATTAAGCAAAGATAAGGACAATTGAACCCCACACATGTGCTCTTCCAAATGATTTCCTGAAAGATCAAAATCTGAAAACCAAAGTCCAAAGGTCTTAGTCAAAGAAATCTCAAGAAACGTTTGTCTATGCTTTACGAATTTAGAGATAAATTGCTCTTCAACTTTTATAAACGTGCATCAAAGAACAATCCCAATTTGTACTCATTTTACTATTGTCAAAATCCAAGGCTTTTTCAAAGGTTTGAATTTCCATAGGAAGTATTGCATGTTCTTCAACACCGAGGTCTTGTAAGCAAAAGGTCTTTCTAGGTTCATTTAGGATCAAAACCAATCACTTTCATCCATCCCTCAAACATCAAATCAAAATCATCTCAAAAACAACTCTTAGAAATCTTGAAAAAATCATTCATGCTATACTTTGGCAAATCCTCTAGATCAAATCCAAATCATCTTGTTTGATTAGATGTGTGTAGATGAATCCTTCTCCACATATTTAGTGAAATTATCAATCCTTGTGAACAAGTTTATCCCTTGATAACATCCAAAATCTTGGGGTTTATACGTTCATTATCCAAAAATATAAAATCAAATCAAATCAAAATCATCTTGTTTGGTTAGGTGTGTGTAGATGAATCCTTCTTTACACACTTAGTCAAATTATCATCTTGTGGACAAGTTTACTCTAGGACAACATCCAACCTCTTAGAGTTTATGAGTTCACTATCCAAACCAAATCAAATCAAACTAAATCAAATAAAATAAAAAATCGAAAAGCCCCAAAGTATAGTATCTCCTTCAAGATTTCTTAAGAGTTCAAACATTCACACCATCCATCCTTCATTTATCTCACCATCACCCTTTGATCCTTAATTCTCCTAGATTTTCTTTTTTGAGCCTAAAGTTAGATCAATCTAAAAATTTATAGGTTCATCTCTTACATTCTTGAAAATTGATCCCTATTTTATGGTTCAAACTAGATCTCAATACAAGAAGAACATGGAAACCAACAAAGAAACATCAACTTTGAGTGACTTGATCCAAACTGCTCCTGAAATCAATCCCATTGGAACAAGCAATCCCACACTAAATCTTCCTCCACTTCCACAAAATTCTCAAGAGGAAGGTCAAGTGGAAGACATCACCAATAATGTCATAGGGATGACACAAGATGAAATTATTGAGATGGTCCAAAATCTCAAAATGCACAGAATTGTCAATACCATGATGAGGCTCAATCCCTCCCAATATATAATAGAATTGGCAAAAGAAGGGGTTAAACTCCCTTCTGACTATGATCTAAGCACCATTGTGGAGAAACCTCTTGATATTACGCCACTAGTCTCATTCACACCTTCATTCCTAAGCATCAATCAAACCATCCCACAAATCACATCATCCATTGCTCCAACTCAACCAATTGTCAACAAGGGGAGCTCATTGTTACATGTTCTTCAAACACAACCCCTTGTTAACAACCAAGATTTGGACGCAAACACTATCTTGGGTCAATTCATTCCTCAAAATCCATTACACCCATACGTTTCGCTCACCTTTCATGATCCCACCAATCCATCCTATTTTCACGCAACACCAATATATCCTCTCAACACACAAACCTCTCTCCCCATGACCTCACAAGGAGAATTTGGATTATTTGGACAAGGGGGGATCTTCGATCCCTCATCATCATCATCATCATTTTCTCAAGGGACCATACCACCCATTTTCCCACCACTTCCACATCTACCATTGACATCCACACCACTTCTCAGTTTAGGGAAACCCCCTTTACCACCCATCAGTCAACAAAATCTGAAAAACCCCCAATCATAAATCAAAACATCATACCGAATCCTTTGATCTTTCCATAGATATCAACACAATAGATGGCCATGATCCCAATAACACAAGCAATCAACACATCATCTACCATCCCCCAAATACCTCAAAACGTGGTCTCCCAAGGGCCTATCATATCAATCGCACCATCCACTACACAAATCCCAATCATCAATATGACAACACCTCTCATCATAACAACAAACACCATTTTGAATCCACCACCACCACCACCAAAACCCAACATGAAAAACTCATTTAGCATCACATTGCAAGTAGCTCAACAAGCCTACCAAAAGGAACTTAAGAAATTTCAAAATCAACAAGCCATGCAAGCTACTCAACAAGCGCAAGCACAACAAGTTTCCCAAGCTCAAGGTTTGTTCCAACAATAGCAAGTTACCCAAGCTCAAGCTTTGTTGCAACAACAGCAAGCTACCCAGCTACCCAAGTTGCGCAAGCAGCTCAAGCCGCTCAAGCTGCACAAGCTGCCCAAGCTGCACAAGTGCAAGCACAATATCTAGCACAGTAGCAGGAAGCTCAACAACAAGCTTATCAACAAGCCTTGCAATAGTACCAAGCATAGCAAGAAGTAGCCCAATTACTAACCCAACAACAAGCATTGTTGGCACAACAACAGCAAGACCAACAACAAGTGTTGTTGGAACAACAGCAGTAAGACCAACAACAAGTGTTGTTGGTGCAATAGAAAATGCAGGCATATCAGCAAGCCTTGATCACACAACAGGGCTTGCAACAGACTCCCACCAACATACCCAACACTCCACCCATCACTCAAACACCTCAACCACTTCAAAACACATTCACTCCACCTCCTGATTCGCAACATGACATGACAACACAAATCAAATTCCTCTCGCAGCAAGTGCTCGATCTCCAATCAAGGAAAACAACAAAGACACCAAGCAACTTGTGCTCCTATCCATTCGATAGGAGCCTTTCAATGGTACCACTCCCAAAAGGGTTTGAAATCCCTAAATTCAAAAAATATCATGGGACGAGAAACCCTAAAGATCACATCAGGGAATTCCAAGTACATTGCATGGAGGTCACATATGATGATACATATCTAATGCGGCTATTCCCTTGAAGTTTGGTTGGTCCTACCATGGAATGGTTCTCTCGCCTTCCTCCTGGCATCAAAAACTTCCAAGAAATTATAGATGCATTCATAAAAAACTATGCCTTCAATATAGGTATGGATGTGAGTCTAGAGGAACTATTTGCTCTTAAACAAGCTAAGGGGGAATCATTCCCTTCCTTCTTACAATGATGGCGATCCAAGGCCAATAGGAGCAAGTGGTCCATGCTAGAGGAACAACAAGTTTGCACCATCATTGTCAATCTTGAGAAAACCTTGGCATTCCATCTTAAGATGCAATGTATCACCACCTATGACCATTTGATCCCTAAGGTGCTCAACATCGAACGAGCCCTTATTGCACAAGGGGAGACACCCACATATCTAGAACATCAAGACAACCACCCTTCCACTAGCTATAACGAAAAACCTCGCACGTGGGTGAAGAACAAGAATGTCACTAATGATGGCGTGGTGGATGCCAAGGTCATAATCAGTGCTCCAAAATAAAACACGCAATCATATCAGCAACCGTAAAACAACAATCAAAACAACACGCAATCCAATGTTGTATCACAACAACCACCCAATAATCAAGTCAACAATCTAAATAATCAAGGGGGACCACCTCCGCAAAACAAATATCCCCCCAAGCGAAAATACACTACCCTTGGGGAACCAATTGAATCCATCATGAAGAAACTGGTAAATGAGCATCTCATGTAAATTCCACTTATGAGAATTATCAAGAGCCCCAAGTGAAACCACCATGGTACAATGAAAACCACCTTTGCGATTTTCATAAAATCAAGGGGCACACAATAGCCAGTTGCATGAGGCTAAAATATCTTATCCAAGACCTCATCGATGACAAGATCATAAACGTCAAACAACTAGCTGGAAATCAAGACCTTAAAATATAGACGAATCCGATTTTGGATCATAACAAAGGGAATAACCATGGAAAACAAAAGTATGCCAATGTGAACCATGTGTACGATCATGTTGTCGCATCCCTAGACAAATGGGTCATTGTTTTTAACATCAAGGGAGCCAAAGATAATTGTGGAGTCACCACTCACGGCGAAAAAGTCACCATTGTTGGGTCATCACAGCCACCTAGGGCATCCACCTAAAATCCAAAATCCATTCCTAATGGCTACAATGTATTAGACCAACTGAAAAGAACTCTCACTCAGATCTCCATCATGGAGTTACTAAAGATTTCGCCCGCACATAGAAGATCCTTGAAGAAGCATTGGCTTCATCCACTATCTCCATCGATCTTGATGCTGACCAATTCCAAGCTATGGTCAGACACATCACCACCCCATATCTCCTAACATTTTCTTATCAAGACTTCCCCACCCAACCATCTCATAATTGCACATTCCACCTTGAGGTCCTAGTTCATAAAAACAAAGTCAAAAGGGTCTTGGTGGTGGGGGTGCATGTCTAAATATTTGTTTGCTCAAACTAATAAAGAATCTAGGATTCTTCGAGGACTCAATTGAAAAAGGTAAAGGCATAATAATCAGAGCATATGATGATCAAGAAAGAGTGTCTCAAGGAACTATTCAGCTCACTATTCAAGCAGGGCCAGCCATCATGGAAGCCACATGCCAGGTCCTAGGCCTTGATTTTCCTTATAACATTCTCCTGGGGCATCAGTGGATCCATGGGATGCAAGTTGTTGCATCAACCTTCCATCAGTGCGTCAAATTCCCATATCAAAATCAAGAGGTCACTGTCTACGGTGATCCTGAGCCCTTTGCTTACTGCAAGAACCTGGAAGCAAAATACTATAAAATTCCCCAAGTACCAAAGAATGATGAAGGCCCTTCAACCCCATATGTAGACCCAGCTACCTTGGCCTCCACTTCTAAGACAAAGACACATGCCATCCCTGATATCTCTAAAATCAAATTCATTGTCCAAGACAATGGGTGTGGGGATTACAAAATAAAGAAAAGTGCTTTTTTGATAAGAGAGTTACCTCAATTTCCTAGGTCTCATGGGCAACCCTAACCAGCTGAGACATCATCCCAAACCTTTAGAACAGACCCTTCTAGATTTAGATGTTGGGGAGACCTAAGTTGGGAAGTGGTAGATGAAAAAGATATATCAAGCTTGTTATTCCAAGATGAAAGGCCCGCACCTGGTCTTCCCATGGATGAGAGCAGCAAAGGATTGCAAATGATGCTTGGTATGGGCTATAATAGAAACAAGAAACTTGGACAAAATGACAATGGTCTCCTAGTACCACTCATTCCTGAGAAGCGCATGAGAAACCTTTGCCTCAGATGTACCCCTCTGAAGGTAACCATACTTGGTAGAGGTGCCCCGATTAAAATAGTCAAAACTTCCCCTCAACTGTTTGCAGCCACCCTTCAACTACCCATATCCATAGGCTGATTCATAGACAACTTTACCTTTGACATAACTGATGTGTGCAGTAGTAGTGAGGAGGAAGATCCCATAATCTATTTACCTATGCTATTTGAGGATTCCTCTCTTCTCGTGATTAGTACCCTGTCTTTCGAGAAAAACAACCAAACCCATGAGATAAACTTAGTTTATCCCCAACTCATCGATTACGACCAATGAGGACCACCAATTTTGGACACATTAAAAAATGATGAGGCGCTCTTGGAATTCATGGGATTACAGGATACTATACCATGTGGAGATCACAAAGTTAGATTCAACATTGTACTAGACACACATGCCTATTACGAGGAAATGATTGAATCCTTCAGTGACAAAAGTGAAAGTTTGAGAATAATATCTAGGTCTTTGAGTGAAAACCACACTGTGGCACTCTCTGACTCGAAAACAATAAAAATAAAGGATGTATCTGATGGTGAAAACCTCTCTAAGGCGTCGAAGGATGAAGGATTCAATCCTCCCCTTAGTACCATTCATCAGGAGAAGTCAGCAGTCTTAGCAGAAACATGCAATCCAGTTAACTTGGGATCAGAAGAAATGCCACACATAATATTCTATGTGGAATCCCTCTTGACAGAAGAATAAGAACTCTTGGCTACCTTCCTAAGGGAAAGGAAAGTAAAATTTGCATGGACCTATGCCGACATGCCTAGGCTTGATCCGGAAGTCATGTTTCATCATCTAGTTGTATATCCTAAACCAAAGCCAGTAAGACAAAAGGTAAGGAAGATGCATCCCTAGATTGCATTGTTGGTCAAAATGGAGTTACAAAAGCTCCAAGATGCAGGGTTTATATGACCGATCGATTATCCAAAATGGGTCTCGAATCTTGTACATGTTTCAAAGCCCACTGGGGGCATTCGCATCTACACAGACTTCAGAGACCTCAACAAAGCATGTCCCAAGGATGATTTCCCACTCCCAAACATTGATATGATTATGGATATGACAACAGGGCATGAAATTCCATTGCTAATGGATGGATTCTCAAGATACAATCAAATCATGATAGCTAACGAAGACCAACACAAGACCACTTTCACTTGTCTGTGGGGAACATACTATTGGAACATGATGCAATTTGGGCTGAAGAACGCAAGAACAACCTATCAAAGGGCCATGAAACTAATCTTTCATTATATGATTCACAAGACTATGGAGGATTATGTGGATGACATATTGGCTAAGTCAAAGAAACGTTGAGATCACATAGCAACGTTGAGCTCCATCTTTGACAGGTTAGAAAAGTACAAGGTCTGACTAAATCCAAAATAGTGTGTCTTTGGGGTACAATTAGGCAAGCTCCTGGGGTAAATTGTATCCATGAGAGGAATCGAGGTAGATCCATCCAAAGTCAAATCAATCCTTGAAATGGAGGCACCAAAAACATTGAAACAGCTAATAGGCCTACAAGGAAGACTCTAGTCCATCCGTTGATTCATAGCGCAACTAGCAGACAAGGCAATCCCATATTCTCATCTACTCCACAAGGGGGTAGCATACAAGTGGGATGAGAAATGTGACCAGGCTTTCAAAAAAATCAAGGAGTACTTGCTTACACCACTGGTTCTCATGCCACCTATTCTTGGAGGAAAACCCTTGATCCTATACATGAGCTAAACTACACATCCATTAGAAAGCTAAACTACACACCCATTAGAAAGCTTGCCTACCAGTTGTGTTCGTAGCTCAGAAATTCAGACATTACATACTAGCACATCAAATAAAGCTCATTGCAAAGATAGACCCTCTCAAGTACCTGCTTTCTAAAGCCACACTCATAGGGAGAACAACAAAATGGGTTATGATCCTCACAGAGCATGATATTGAGTATGTGGAACGCAAGGCCATTAAAGGACAAGAAATTGTAGATCAACTGGTAGAGGCACCAATATATGCAGAGAACCCACTTGTATCAGAGTTTCCCGACGAATCAATCTTCAACCTTAGTGTGGAAGATCACTAGAAAATGTACTTTGATGGATCCTACACACAACACAAATCAAGAGCAGGGATCTTCTTTATCACTCCACAAGGGGATTGCATACCTAAATCATACAAGTTTTCATTTCCATTCTACAAATAATATTGTAGAATATGAGGCTCTTGTCATAGGGCTAAGAATTACAATACAATGGCAGATCATGGCACTCAAGGTCTATGGAGACTCACAACTCATAATCAACTAGGTCAACGATGAGTATCATACCAAGGATGACAAGTTAACTCCCTATAAGAAGCTGGTGGAGAGCCTCAAGGAGTTCTTCATTGATGTCACATTTTAGTAGATACCTAGAGCAAATAACAGAGCGACAGATGCCATGGCAACACTTGGATCGCTATTGGATATCCCACGCAACATCCCAAAGCAAGAATTCCTCATAGAGCATCTTCTCATACCAACATTCGAGGTACCAGAATCTGAATTTGTGTGTGAAATCATTGGTCCCAGTGATCCCTAATATCATGATATATACACCTACTTGAGAATAGGAGTCCTCCCCACAGATATAACCCCAAACCTCAAAAGAGCCTTTCTCAAAAAGTCATCCCATTTTGTCATCCTAGGAGATATCCTATACCATAGAAGCATTGAAGGAACCCTTTTACGTTGCCTAAACATTGAGTAAGCTTTGAATACTTTAACCAAGGCACATAATGGCATTTGTGGTTCACATTCGAGTGGTATGACCTTAGCTAAGAAATTGTTGAGGACTGGGTACTATTGGCCTACACTCGAAAGGGAGGCTCACAATTATGTCAAAAGGTGTTTGCAGTGTCAGCAGCATGGGGATCTCATCCATGCACCAACTCAAGAGCTCCACCCAATTGTTACACCTTGGCCCTTTTCACAATGGGAGCTCGATCTCATTGGAAAAATTACCCCCACCTCATCCAATGGACATAAGTTCATCATCACCGCCATTGAGTATTTCACAAAGTGGGTGGAAGCCATCCCCATGACCTATCACAGGAAAGTAGATATCTAAGTTCATCATCAATTACCTAATTTTTTGCTATGGTGTCTCTCAGCCATTATCTCACATAACGAGACACCTTTCAAAAATTAGGATGTTCGAGACCTATGTCATAAATTCAAAATCCAACATCTCACTTTTCCACTCCATACTATCCCCAAGGAAATGGCCAAGCAGAAGCTACCAACAAGACCATCCTAAAATCCTCAAGAAAACAATCAATGATGTTGGTCATGACCGCACCTCAGCTGAATCTTCCTTATGGGCCTACCAAACAAGCATCACACACCAACTTTCCCCTCGGGTATGGTCGAAGCCATACTCCCATTGAGATCGAAGCTCCCACCCCCTCGGGAATATCATTGCAAAATCTCATCACAGATAAAGAATATCGCATCATGACTGAATGAGTAGAACTACTTAGATTAGCAACGATGGATGCCTTAAACCATTTACAAGTCTACCAAAACTGACTCAAGTGGAGCTACAACAAGAAGATCGAGAGTCATACATTTCAATCGAGAGCTTGTGCTGAAGGAGAACCAAAAGAATGTTCCAAATCCAAACAACAAGGGAAATTTTGAACCCATTTGGTTGGTACCCTTCATCATCACAGCGAGTTACAAGTCAGAGGCATATCAACTATCAATGCCCAAAGGGGAATCACTATAGGAGCCCATGAATAGCTCCCATCTCAAAAAAGTTTATGCCTAATCTTTTAAAGGTGTAAATCCAAAAAACAAAAATGAGAAAATGTTCCTAAAAAAAATGGTCTACTGATGAAAACCAGAAAACGAGGCATCTTAGTGACAACAAAAAATCAAAAATCAAAAATTCAAAAAATTAGAAAAAGGATTAAAAATGTAAAGAGAAAAATTGTCCTCTAGTGAAAACCACTTGGTAGCACTTTAGGCAAGTACCTTGGTGAAAACCTAGAAAACTTGTGTAGTAAATCGCCCCCATCCACCAGGATCTTCATGGTTTGTTCACATCATTCATCCATCACACTTCCATTGCATTCCATATCTCCATCCGCCATCCATCCACAGCATCTCACATAGCTTGGTCTTGTGTTTGTGTCATCATCCTCCTATACTACCTGACCTCCCAAGGTCGCCTTTTATCGAGTAGTTATTGCATCACGCTAGGGCATGTTCTCATCAGATCAGATTCATGTATATTCTTGAATTCTTCCTAAAATCAAAAAATCCAAAAATCATAAAACCAAAAATCCAAAACATTCAAAACATATCAAAATCCAAAATAGGTCAAAAAGTGAGTTGTCTTGTCAAACTATGGGTCTCGAGCTCTTAACGTAGGCAAGGTTGATCTTTGATCTTCCCCGAGACAATTAGGTCAATCCTTTCGGAGTCCATCATAATAAACTAGCAATCCGTTTGTGCATATCTCATCAATAAATGAGTTCATGTCAGCCAAACTACATGGTCTTTGCATGTATAACGTGGGAAAGGCTAATCTTGATCAGCCCGAGGCCCAGGGATAGGTCTTTAGGTTAGTCTCTTGTCAAAATCTCAAAAACCCTAAAAATGGAAAATTGAAAATCAAAACATTTGTAAAATCTTGAAAAATACCCAAAATAGCCTCAAACATCAAAACATCCAAATATTTGAAAAAAACCCATATGTTCCATCTCGCTTTCATCGTAATAAACATCGCGATAATAAATCATAAGCTAACCTTTGGTGAAACAATTAGAAACAAGTCTAGCTGTTCAAAAGTGAAAACTCAAGAGTCAAGGTCTCAAGTCTAGGTCGGTGAGGTAAATAAGTTGGTCAACTCTTGGTATCAATAGCTCATCATCCAATCAAATCTCATCATCATCTGATAACATCATGTCCTAGGATGCATCCTTCCTACAATGGACATCAACATCGAGCATCACTGTAGTTTAGTCTTGGCTAGCGATATTGAAGAACATTAGCTTGTTTGCTTACTTGATCTTTTTCTTGTGGATTTATCTTATTGCACTCATTTCAATGACCTTTTGATGATGTCCAAACAAAAGGATTTAGAGAAAGGAATGGGGCAATGATCATTATATTTTATCTATTGTGCTTGTTGGATGTTCTTGTAATATAACCTTGGTCATGCGTGCTTTGTTTGGATGTAGGGAGGGTGTTTTAGGTGTCTTGTTGACCACATACGAAGGCTTGCCTTTCTATGTTTTGGTCCAAGATGTTTGAAATATCTGAACTGCATTCTAGGTAAGGTTTTGTATGCCAGGTGTGAATAGGAGTACTCCTGTCGATTGTCAAGGCGAAGTCCATCACACTAGTAATACAACTATAGTACAAAGAATCAGGATCAAATGTATATGTATCAATCAATGTATACAAATTCCCATGAGGCTATCAAAAATGAAGCCTGTGGATCTCAAAAAGAATAGTGTTGATCAAAAATGTGAGCTAGCCCTGATGGCTGCTCCCCTCGCCTGGCTGTCTCTTGGGTTGGTCCTGCCTCTACCCTGTCAATTGTGAGAAGTCTGGTACCCAAGCTGCTTGAGGCACTTCCTGATGATAATGTACTTTTTAGTACTCTTCCTCTCTCACTACATCCTGGTACAACTGCACAGGTACTGTTCGGCCCTGTGTCGCAGTTGTCATACTCTCAAGCTATTGTCGGCAGCCCACCTCCTATGCTAACTATAAATCTGCAACCTGTCTCTGTAGCATAGTCTGATCTTGCTCTACTCAAGCCTGATCCCTCTCAACTGTCAGTGTAGCAACTTGTGCCTGGAGTTGCTGAATAAGAGCATCCCTATGGTCTAGCTGAGGTGGTGGCAATGGTGGTGGCTATTGTTGATCCCTTAGGGGTGGTTGTTGATCTCTAGGTGCATCTCTCTGCTGATGCCCATCTCTCTGCCCATCCCTCTACCCTCACTGGTCGGGAGGTGGTCTACGTCCTCCTCTTCCTCCATCTCCATCTCTGTCTCCATCCCTATCTCCTCAGCCTCCTCGCCCGTGCCCCCACCCTATTGTCCGACCTTGGGGTCTCAGCCTTGGTAACACTGTCTTAGGCACTATCAATCTAATAGGTGGCCTAAACCAATCACGATCTACATGCGTGGTCCCAACATCTGCGTGCCCCTGATCATATGGCCATGGCCTGGGCAACAACTGTCTGAAATAGTCAACTACATCCTCTGTTGGGATCGGCCAAACCCATGTAGTCTCCCTCGTAGTACGAGCAAATATGGCCACGTACTAGTCACCAGTCCTATCCTAAGCATCTTCAAACTGCCTAGCCACCTGATCTGGAAAATAACGCTCGATCATAGTGTGCTCTTTGCCTTGCATAAGCCTATCCTACCTCACGTAAAATAGTTGTTATACATCATCATACCAAGTGAACATCCCGAGCCAAGGCCTCCAAGTGAATACAGTCATCTCATCGTTGACCCTCCTCCAATGAGGGATGCCAGCTCATCTTGTGTGTGTGAAAGTAAGGTTTCCTATGTAGCGCCAGACTACTGGATCATCAGGCTCCACATCAACCATTGTAACTCATGCGAAAAGCACATAAATGTGCTCCCAGGCCCAGATGTGTAGAAGCGTCACTCCAGCACCGATAGCTCTATTGTCCAAATAGGAAAACTTGTGCAAATCATGGTAGAGTGAGGCCAACATCACTGGTCCCCACGCAAAGCACTCCCTCCTGTGGAGTATCCGCTCCCAAGCTAGACCCCATCCCAGACTAAAATATTTGCCCCACTAATCTAGAGCTACCAATCCTGAAATAATCACTACGACAATCAGTCAAAAATTGGACACCCAACCTCTGTAACACTCAAGCTTGATCTGGCCCTCGACAAAGATGATCTCATCTAGTCCCATAACCTCATAGTAGGTGTCTGTCTCGGCATCTGTGTCATAAATGACCCTCTCACCATGGATGGGCAATCAAAGAATACACTAGATGTCCTCCAAAGTGGTGGTCACCTCGCCGGTGGGGAAGTGAAACGGTGATGTCTCACTATGCCATCGCTCGACTAGCATGGTCATCATATCCAAGTCTGTCCTGATGGGGGGTGCGCATGCAACATACCATAGCCTGATCGCCCCAAGGTGCTCCTAAAGCAGCTTGTGTAATCTGACCAATCTGCTAAGTACTGGGGATCGGTGCTCACGCAAATGAACAGGCTCCATGTCCTCCTACACTAGTAAAGCCACAACGTCAAGTTTCATAAAAAATCAAGATCCCGTTTGAAGTTTTTGCATTTGAAATAGCAAAGGCGTCATTGTTTACAAATGCAATGTTGTTTGGAAGCTCCAAACTGCGCCACCAGAACCCTCTAAACTCCAAACTCCATCGCGGCGTCGTAGTTTGACCGCAGACCCTTTTGACTCAAAACCCTAAGTTGCTAACTCACCCACCACAACGCCATTTGCATATGTGGCACTATTTGGAGTTTGACCCCTAAATCTCTAATTGTGTCGTGGTGGCGCCATTTACATTAGCGGCACAGTTTAAGGTCGTGCGGCACCGATTTAACCCTGTCAGGGACACTAAATAGCACCGCTGGACTTGTTTGACATTCTATGCCTAATAAATGCACACAAAAATTGAAAAAACAAGTTGGGTTAAGGTCACATACTACTAGTCCTGCGCTTGGAGGTCGTTGGTACACTCGCACTCGCTCTGAAATGTGACGGGAAAGCACCTTTGCGCCATCTCAAATGAAGGTCAGAGCTCAAAATAGTGAAATTTATAAAGGCTAAGTGTGCAAATAAATTGAAAGTGACCCCTCGAGGGCTATTTAAGCAAGAAAATTAGGGAATTTTAACCCTGTTTAGCCTCCAACCTAGGGTTTTAGACCCCTGATCCCGTTTTCACCCAACTGAAGCTCGTTTTGCATCATTTTTTCACATTTTGGCATGTTTTTGGCATCTAGGAGCCTTTATGGACCCATCGGGTGGCTTGTCCTCTTTTTTTGTGAGATCACCCAAAAATCCAAATTTTCATCCAATATCTCAAGGGGGCAGTATACCAACATAATTCTTTCGCAGGGGCAGCAGTGGGGCATCTAAAAAAATTGATTTTTTTTGAATTTTGATCTTGACAAGGTTATTCTTTGAACCAATGTAGCGGGTACATTACTTCAAAGAGGGGAAAAATGTAGACTTGTAAAAAATACTAATTGATCCTATACTCCTGATCCTGATTTACTAACACCAATTCGTCCTGAATCACTCATTTACTAACCATTTAATCGAATAACCTTTATTTGATTAAATTCATCACATTTCATCTATTAATTAAATAAATCCCCTTTATCTAATTAAATCATTATCTCCTATTAATAAATAAATCATTTTTTTAATTAATCCCATAGTCCCTCTTTTAATTAAATAATTCACTTTATTTAATTAAGTCCTAAAGTCATCGCCTTTAAATTAAATAAATCAATCTTTATTTGATTTAAATCTAACACCATCCTCTTTAATTAAATAAATCAAACTTTATTTAATTAAGTCTAAAATCATTATTCCTCTCATTTTGATTTATTTAAACTTAAAATTTTGATTTATTTAAATCCTAAAATTTAAATCAAATTGTCAAATCAGCTAATGTCCTTTTAAATTAATCAAATCTTGATTAATCCTAATCTTAATCCATCAAACTCTAGATTTTGCAACTTGCTCGTGAAAATCAATTTAATTAATTTATAAATCTTCCTTTTTCATTCAAAAAGGCATCAAATGATGGAATATTCCTCAAATTTGAAAATCTCCCCCCAAAAGGACTTGTCCATCCAACAAGGCATTAAAAGGCCTCTTACATGTCCTTTTCTTGAGCCAAGTGGCATTAATTCATTTCTTCTCTCCCTCCAACTTGTCACTTCTCCAAGTTTGAATTTCCACCTAATTGCATTAATTGCACAATGATAAAATGTGCTCACCTTTGTCCACTCACATGTTGACAAGTGGCTTTATGCTATTGGTTGGTCTTTTATCCCACATTCATCCATTTTTCCTATTCTTCCATCTTTCTCTTCTATAAATAGAAGGCTCTCATACTAATTTTGGATCCACAATCTTAGGCATTTTTCATCCACAACTTGTGCAAAGTTATCATCTTTATGTTTTGAATCAAGTTCATCCATTTTCATAATTTCATAGCTAGTTATGGAGAAATTTCATCAAGGAGCATCAAATCTTCACCATTGATCATCAAGCTTGCAAGGAATTGGGAAAGGGCCATTTTCCACATCAAAATGGCACCAATTCCCCCATGGGATTGAGAGTTTGGACATTAAAATAGGATTTAATAGCTTTTTTTACTTGTGTTCTTCACTTATTTCTTGTTTTCATGTTTCAAATGAATTTCATGGGGAATGTTGTTGCTAACTTGCATATTGGACTAATAATGTGTTTGTTCTTTGTGTTTATGTAGGTCTAGGATCACCATTCACATTTTTGGCTTAGAAGGATGGCATAATTTGAAGAAATTAACACTTTGAGATTTTTTTTTTTTGAGTTTTGTGTGTCTACAGGAAACTACACTACGACAGGTCAAACTCTACCACTATCATCTAGCGGCTATTTAGCAACACTTTCAAAACTACAAACTATGCCACTTTCGAGTCATTCTCCTAAGGTCCTGCCAACTCAAACTCCAAATTTTGTCGCTTTTGCAAAAAAGCTGCTAATCATGGCCTGTCTTTCACACCTGATCTCACCAGAAATTGGAGTGGGGTAAAAGGCAGTTTTCAAATTGATTTTAACATGTGCTTTTAGTTTGGATTACCTTTGACTTCTAACTGGTTTTTACAATTCTGTTTTAACCAGTTTTATAGGTTGGAGTGATTCAAAGGAACAAGGAAATTTATCATCTTTATGTTTTGAATCAAGTTCATCTATTTTCATCGATTTTCATAATTTCATAGCTAGATTATGGAGAAATTTCATCAAGGAGCATCAAATCTTCACCATTGATCATCAAGCTTGCAAGGAATTGGGAAAGGGCCATTTTCCACATCAAAATGGCACCAATTCCCCCATGGGATTGAGAGTTTGGACATTAAAATAGGATTTAATAGCTTTTTTTACTTGTGTTCTTTATTTATTTCTTGTTTTCAGGTTTCAAATGAAGTTCATGGAGAATGTTGTAGCTAATTTGCATATTGGACTAATAGTGTGTTTGTTCTTTGTGTTTGTGTAGGTCTAGGATCACCATTCACAACTCCTTAAGCTGAATTTTTTTTTTATTTGAGCAATCTGAATGTGTTTTTCTTATCTCATCCCCCTCTTGAGAATGAGGGGAAACATGTTGGGCTCAACCCTCGTGGGAGCCCATTTTTGCACCACATGCTATGATGTCAATAGAAATGAATCCAACAACAAGATTTCATTTATACCTACATAGTGAACAAACATGTTAGATAAAAAAAATAGTGAAGCTCAATGCTCCTGTGATGTTTGATTTTTTAGGCTCTCCTGCATACATCTAATGCTTGCTCAACTGACTTAATGCATCATAGGATTATGCTATATTTATGTTAATAGGGCATATGTTGAGATTCATATCCAGAGCTCTAACCATCCTTTTTATCATGATGCAGGTTCATCTAAAGGTCAGGAGCAAGGAGGAGCTAAAGACAATGAAGACCCACACAAAATTCTACTAGGCAATAATGGATATGTTTTTTTTCATGTGCTCTTTTATTACTTTCATCTTTAGATGTATAACATGTCTCTATGATTCTTTAGTTCAGCTACTCCCATGGCTTGTGTGGGACATTTGAGCATTCTCTTCTTTTTAATGTATAGAACAAAAACACTTTTCAATCTTGTATATATTTTATTACAAAATGAATAAAATATTATAGAAATGAATGAAAGCAATATCTTGTGATTTTATGTAATCTCCTTTATGTTGCAAAACATTGCATGATGAAAATATGAATTCTCTCCTTTAAAGCTTAGATATGCAATGGTTAAGCATAATAGAAATATGTTGGAATACATTTCACTTTTAAATTTAATCAACTGCTTCAACTCTACCAAATTGAGTTGTAGGTGAAAATTTGGTAACAAATACCATAATGCATAAGAGAGTTGAGTATGTCGATCTTTACCTTGTTAACAATTTTTTTTGAGATTATTTCAATTGTTTTATTAGAGGCTTTTGTTTGGCCATTTGATCAAGGATGATATGTTGTAGAGAAGCAATGTTGTATGTGAATTTTTTTGAGGAACTTCACTTCGTTGTTTTTAAATGATATATTTTTATTTGAAACTAAAGCGGAAGGAAGACTAGATTGTGTAACAATATTATCAAGGATAAAGTGACAAATGACTTTAGTTGTTGTGGATCAAAGTGGAATCACTTCAACCCATTTCATGAATTAATCCATAGCCATGATAATAAATGTGTGTCCTTGAGAAGGAGGAAAAAATTTGCTAATAAGATCCAATCCCCATACAAAAAATAGCCAAGGAGAAATTTAAGCATGAATTGCTTGGGTAGGAGCATGAATCAAATTTTTGTGTTGTTGACATTTAGGGCACTTTTTGACAAAGGAAAAAGAATCATGTTCCATATTTTATAAATAGTAACCAATGTGAAGTAATTTATGAACCAAATATCGACCACCAAAATATCCCCCACAAGCACCCGAATGGGCTTCTTCAAGGGCAATGGGAATCTTTGATTTGTTAAGACAATAAAGAAGAATACCATTGTGTGATCTTTGGTATAATATATTACATAAAATTATATATCATGCTATGAATTTCCAAATTCGGGCTCAAATATTTTTAGTAGAAGGGTCAAGGAAATTACCATCATACAAGTATTCGAATATGTAGGAATACCATTCATTTGAATCAACATTAAGACAAAAATTGACATCATCTTTAGCATATTCAGAAATTGATGGAGAAGTGAGATTATAAATAATAAACTTGAAATCCATGGATGAATCATCAAGGGATATAAGCAAGTAACACTCACCATTGCATTTGCATGTCAATTATCTTTCTGTGGGATATTTTCAATACTGTAAGAGGAATTTTTTTAATGTTGATAATTCCATATCATGGTATTGGGATAATTTATCATGTTTTACATGATAAGATCCATTTATTTGTTTTATAATCAATTGAGAATAGCTAATATATGAAAATGTTGAACATTAAGGGATGATGTATTACACAAACCAATGATAAGAGCTTCATATTTTGTGATGTTGATGATGCATAGGAAATTAAGATGGTAAGATAGGGGAATTGGATTTCCTAAAGGAGGTAATAGTATAACACTGACACTAGACCCAGTCTGACACTTATAACCATCAAAGTATAAATCCCATGTCTTATCAACTTCTAATGAGAAGACATGATCATTGAGAAATAACTCTTGGTTTGGTAAATAAAATGGTGAAGGAGCATTAGCTAAGTGCTCGATCAATGCTTGACCTTTAATTGTCTTTTGGGAGACAAATTTAAGATCAAACTCCATTAACATCAGTACCCATTTAGCAAGACATCCTGATAGGTCCATTTTGGAGAAAAGATGTTTTAAATGGATAAAATTTAACAATAACATGAATTTCAACATTTAAAAGAATGTCATAATTTATTCATTGCAAACACAAAAACAAAAAAATGTTTATCTATTATGGTATATTGAATCTACTATTCAAGTAAAGTACGAATAATATAATATATAAAACGCTCTTTACCAACATCGTCATGTTGCTCTAATAATGCATAAGAGCATTAGATCAAGTAAAAGTTTAAGGAGGAAAAGGATGTCTTGAAGTAGCTTGTTGTAAAAAAAGATGATTAGCCAAATATTGTTTTAAATTTTCAAAATATTTTTTATGGTTCTCCTTCCCTTGAAATGAGAATCTTTCTTAAGGGGTTGGGTGAAGGGGAGAGTCTGATTTGCTAGTGATGAAACAAACTAGTGAATAACTTGAATCTTCCCTTGTAAGCTATGAATTGGAGAAATATTTTTAGGAGGTGACATATTAACTATGGAATCAATTTTTTTGTCCCCACCTCAATACCTTGATGTGACACAAAAAATCCTAATAATTTACCACTATCCACCCAAAAAAACATTTATGAGGATTTAAGCGCATGTTATATTTATGAATTCACTCAAAGACTTGACAAAGGATTTTGACATGATCTTGATGTGAAATGGACTTAGCTAAGATACCATCAACATATACCTCTAAGATATTATACATAAAGTCATGAAATATTGATGTCATAGCCCTTTGATATGTTGCTCCAACATTTTTTAATCCGAACAACATAACCACCCAACAAAATGTTCCCCAAGGTGTAATAAAAGTCATTTTAAATTGATCTTGAGGGTTAATGAAGATTTGATATATTAAAAAAACCATCCATAAAGGAGAGTAATGCATGTATGGTGATAGAATAAACAGTTATATTTGTGTAAAGAAGAGTGAATTCATCTTTCAAAGAGGCTTTATTATGATCATGAAATTCATTATACATTTTCAAATATGATTATCAGGATTAACGATAGCCAAAATGTTTAATATCCAAGGTAAATATTCAATAGAGAAGATAAAACCATCTTGTAAAATATTTTTAAGCTCACCCTTAACCAACAAAGCCACCTTCGGATTCATTTTATAAACCTTTTTTCTTACTGGTCTAGCATATTTATGCAACATAACATATGTTATGTGTAACTACTTTAGGATCTATGCCAAGCATATTAAAATAAGAGTAAGAAAATAATTCAAGAAAATCATGTAAAAGTGTAGAATATTATTGGTGTTCATAAACTCCCAAAAAAAATACTAAAGATTCATTAGTTGGAAAGGTATCCAATAGTAGAATTTGTTTCTATCATTTCAAGATGAACAAGATTAAGTGATAATGTACGAGAAGCTTGAGATATTATGTTTACATTAAGAGAAGGTCTATAGGAGGCATTGGTGGGTTTTAAAGAGTAATAACTGAGACTAATCATCGAACCTTGTATGTTGATTTCTAGAGGGACCTTGATACCTTAGTCATTTATACCACAATCATTGCCTTTATACCTGAGTTGAGAAAAGGATTCTAAATCCCCTTCCATAAATACATTCCATTTCTTTTGATGAAGGTGGGTTTTCATAAATCTTATCATAACAATTGGATGTGTGACTAGCATCTATTGTAGAATTAGAAGTAGTTGTAAAGGTGAAATTAGATGTTTGAGGAGAAGGGATTGAATATTATTTGGATGCTACTGAGACATATTTCGGTTCTTCAAGCTTTGACAATGAGATTTTTTACTCCCCAATGAAGATAGGTGTAAAATATAATGAACCCCAATCGTTTCCAAAGAGATTAGTCATGAGTGAGTCATAATAATCAATGTCCTATCATTTTTAGGAAATGGTTCTACTTTTGAAGATGAAATCAAAGTATTAAAGGGTTTATGATTAAGATATTTATGCACAATTTCAATTTATAAACAACTATCAAATTTTGGATATGCTTTAACTATATAAACCTTATTGTTATATGTATATTTCATTATGTGGTGAAGGGTAGAAGGGAATCCTCCCATGACATGGATACATGGTCTACCAAGAAGAAACTTATATGAAAGAGAATTAGGCATGGCATGGATAAGGTTAGGTAAGGCCATGGGTCCTACTTTAATAGGTAATGCTATTATTCTCAATGGTTTCCTACCAACATCATTGAATCCAAAAATAGAGAGCATCAAGTTTAATGCTTGAGATGTTTCTACACCAATTTTATGTAAAAGGTCAATGCTAGAAACATTAAGACCTGATACATTGTCAATGAGAGTGTGTCTAACCTCATGTTGATTGACAATGAAAACTATCATCAAAGCATCATTTTGCTTTGGAATCTTAGGAGGACGTAATTTGTTGAGAAGGTGCAAAAACACCCATCAACAAGGAGTAGAAATGGGTGTATTCTCTCCCAACCTATTTCTTCAACTTACCCCAAGGATCTACTCCTTTGTTTGTATGAAGGTCAAAATTATACTTTTCCAACTCCTTTTCTGAGTATTCCGCATAGGGAGCAGCGAGGCAAGCATACATTCCTTGTCCAAGGGTGAGGGGATATGGGACCCCAGCTCTGTTTTTGTTGCTCAACAAGGTGTAGGAAGTTTGAAGTTGTCAAGTTACCTCCAACATGATGATCTTGTCATTGGGGTAGTGTGGTATTATGTAGGGCCTTTCAAAGAATCCCTCAACTCTTATGTATGTCAACTTGGGGAATTTGATGAACAGATATCCAAAACCCTTCACGAATGCTTTCGCGCTATGTGACACTCTTCTTTCAAAATCTCCCCCCAGGAGTCTGATTATATGCCCAATGAAGGCATCATTTACTCTTCTATACTCCTTGAACTTTATGTACTACAGTTGAGGGTGTAGACATTGAAAATATATAGATTGATATCGACACTCGATCCTAATCTACTAACATCACTTCATCCCAATTATCCCTCTATCTAACCATTTAATCAAATAGCCTTATTTGATTAAAGTCATCATAATTCTCCTTTTAATTAAATAAATCCCTCGATTTAATTAAATCATCATCTCGTAATTAGCTAGGTCATTTCATCTTCCTATCTTTGATTTAATTGAATAATTCATATTATTTTATTAAATCTCTAAAGTTCATCTAATTAAATTAAATAAATCAAGAATTTATCTAATTTAATCTAACATCACCCCTTTTGGTTAAATAAATCAAAATATTTATTTAACTAAGTCCTAATCATTTTCATCTCTTTTTGATTTATTTCAATCCTAAAATCTAAATCAAATAGTCAAATTAGCTAAATCTCCCCTTAAATTAATCAAATCCTGATTAATTAATCCTAATCACTCAAATCCTCTAGATTTTGCAACTTGCACATGAAAATCAATTTAATTGTTTTATAAATCACCTATTTTCATTCAAAAAAGGCATCAAAGGGAATATTCCTCAAATTTGAAATCTCCCCCCAAAAAGGACTTGTCCATCCAACAAAGCATTTAAGGCTCTTACATTGTCTCTTACATGTCTCCCACTTGGCATTTAACTCATCTTTCATCCCCCCTAAACATGTCATCTCATCAAATTCAAATTTCAAACTTGCACATGGATCAAAATGTGCTCAACCATCATCCATTCATAGCTTGACAAGTGGCACCATATCATTGGATGAATGTTAGTCCCACATTGCTCAAATTTGGGCATTCATCCATCTTGAAATCCTATAAATGAAGAGCTCCTCTCCTCATTTATCATCCACAATCCAAGCAAAGTTACCATGCTAAAATACTTAGCCATTTCCATTCATCCATCTTGAGTTCTTAGCTAGGTTATTGCAGATTTTGTTTGGAGCTCTCACCATTTCATCAAAAGTGGATCATCAATCTCTTCAACATTCGAATCTTGCATCTTAGGGATTGGGAAAAGGCCAAATTTCCACATCAAATTGGCACCAATTCCCCCATGGGATTGAGAGTTTGCATATCTAATTAGGATTTTATCTTGTTTTCATCATTTGCATTGTGTTCTTCAATATTTTCATTCCTAGTTTAATTTGTAAATGGATTTCATGGGGAATCCTTTTTTAGCTTGTAATTCCTTGTCTAACTCATTTATTCATGTTGTTTTGCAGGTACTAGGAAAATGGTTTGCACAGAGGGTAACAATCATATACCTTCAATTGTACCTTTTTGGTTCCTAGCTCTCTAGCACAAAACAATCCTTTATATGGGAACTTGGCCACCAAGAGGTAGACCAGGTATGAAGTCATGTAGAAGTGAGAGGTCTTCTTTACCTCCATGAATTGCTTGTGTATGTTGTCACTAATCATCTTTTCCAAATGGAATTGGGTCTTGCCTCCAAAGATCTCTTCCATGAAATAGAACATCTAGTTCTCAAAGAATGTAGCTGTGGGAAAACCCATTACTCTGCTTAAGAGTGTGACCAGATCATGGTGCTCCTTGAAGAACTCACTCATGTATAGTGTTTTGGGAACTGTGGCAGCACTTTCTCTCTTTTCCTTCAACCAATTCTAGTTGATTGTCTGTTACACCTAATGGCATCTAGTTGCCATACCTGGTTGGTAAATTCTTTCTCAACCTCTTCCATCTCATCGAAGATTGGGATGCCAAAGGTCTTGTCCATTGACTTGGAAGATAAATCTACCAAATACTCTCCCATCATGATCAATTATATTTCTATTGGAGTGATAGCACTCATGGCAGGCCATTACCAATTCTGGAGCAATAAGTGTGGGAGGGAAACCAACCGCCTTGGCTAGTCCACTTTGCTTGATTTTCAAGGCCCTATCTATTCGAGGGTTGAGCATGACCCTCTGCCTGAATTCATTAATATTGACATGCCCGAGGTCAGTATCAGAGACTGTTGCCCAAGCGGAGGTGATCTTTGAGGTGTGCTCCAACCCATGAAACTCGTACTTCATTTGCTCCTTCTCTTCTTTTCCTCTGGGAGTGTGAGCAGGCTTCTTTCCCTTGTCCATCTTCTATGCAAGCTTCATTGATAATCCCTTAGTAGGTTCCATAAATCCTGTACACATAGAGTGCAGTAAGTGTCTTCTGTGTAGGTCTTGCATGACCTAGAACTCGATCATGAATGGGTTGTCGAGCACCGGTGGATAGTGCAAAGTATTTAAAGCTAATGAATGATTATGAAGTACCTATCCTAGAACTAGATCCAGAGAGAATCAAGCCTTTGTTCCACCAAAAAATAGAGCAAGGAGCTAGTGACACATTGTCACCAGATTTTATGGACTTTGTTGCCAAGGCTTTTATCTGAATAAAATAGATTGTTGAGGTTGCCTCAAATTTTGCTAATAATCAGAAAGAAATCATAGAAAGAGTCAAGAGGATGTCCTTTCAAATTCTCAAATCCAAGCTCTTTGAGGAAAAGAAAGTCATAGTTGTGTTTTGCAACTTCATAGAGTATGTGAATGCTCATAAATTGGCTGGAAAGCCCATCATAGATGATGAATACTTGTCAAAATAGTTATAAAGGTTGGTAGTCACTATAGGACAAAACAACTACAGTGTAAAGGTGGCTAGATGACAAAATAGGCTAAATGACCAAATAAGGAAAAGACAAAAGTATATTTTATATTGTCATATTTGGGGGTAGGTGAAACCCTAATGTAAAATGAATCTGAGCCACACAATGTAACTGAATCTTTTCCATTCATTTTTCTTTTGGAAAACTATAAATAGGGTCATCCTCTCATTTTCAAAGAGAGAGATGAGTTGTGTAAATGCATGTTGCAGAAAATTAATGAGAAAAGCATTGTTTGATGGTTTCTTGTGTTTTCTTCTCATGAGTGCATGATTCAATCTCCCAATATTAGATTTTAGATGTGTTGTTTTAGTTTTAAGTTGCTTTTAGTTGTTAGTTCATGTTGCACTATAATGGTGAAGAATGCTATGGTGTTTGATGTCTTCCTAGCTCATTCTTTTTGTTGTTTATTGTTGATAAATTGTTGTGTAAAGTTAGTTTGAGCATCATTTACATTGTTGCAATTAAGTTCAACTATTATTCATACTTTAATGGTGAATGCATGGTTTGAAAATCTGTAGACCTTAGAAGATTGCACTAGTTTCATGAGACTGTAGGTTCTCCTTGGTTAAGTGGAACTTAGTTCTAGGAAGTCTGTCCATTGTACAATCCTCCATTGTACTATTTAACATTAGTTGCAGATCTAGGAAACTCCTAACCCTTTCACTCTTTTGACCTTTCTTTGAAAAATAAAGTTTAGAAAAAGTTCTATCATAACCACAAAGCTAAATCTGATGGAAAATATGGAGTTTTAGTCTGTTGTCCTGAATTTGCAGCAGTTGTCCTTCATTTCCAAAATTTACAAAAACTACCTCTTGCAGACCCAATTCCCTCCTCACTTAGTAACCATAAATGCCGTTTGTGATTACCAGCAAATCACATCAACCAATTAAACAATTCCAAGCTTAGTCGTGACTTGACACCTGAGAGGCCTTGGGGTGATTTCTAAAACTTATTTGTAGAAATTACCTTTCAAGAGAGACATTGCACTTGTGCTTTGCCTGTGTTGAGAAGGTGAAAAAACACTGATCAACAGAACTAGTGCTAGAGGGAGGGAAACCATGCTAAGCTAGATTGAATTGGGTCCTTCTCTCCTCAAAGGTTTCATAGAGTGCTTAGATCCACACCAGACAAGGGAGAATTTCAAGAGTTAAAGACTCCTACCAAGGCTAAGAGAGCCAAGAAACCACTCGACCTCCATCTCCTCCATCTCCTTCCATCCATCCATCTCATTCCAACCCTTCACTCTCAACAACACCTCCATCCTCACATTCGCTCCAAATTGCCTTTTCAACCCTCACCTCCCACATCCAAGGTGTTGTCCCGACCCTTGCATTGCTCTTCTAAGGTGTTGCCCCAACTACAGTCCCACTTCAACCCTAAGTCACTGTAGCACAACAATCACAGCCTCTACCTCCCATAATGGCTTGGTTGGGCAATAACCCATCCCCTTTGTTCTTCAATGATTACCATGATATGCCCAAGAATCTGAAAGGATTTTGGAGCAAGTTTCACCCATGTGATTTGCAAAGGACAGTAGAAGAACACATCAAGATCTTCCAAACAACATTGAAGGATATGCAAATTGAACATGAAGACGTGGCTTGTAGGCTCTTCCCTTACTCGTTGGGGGATGAGGCTTTCTATTGGTACATCCACCTTCCCACTAGATCCATTACTTCTTGGGATCAAATGAAGAACACCTTTCTGTAGAAGTTCAAACTTCCTATCAACCCCAATGAATTCTACCAGTAGTTCATGTTTGTCAAAAGAGAAGTCAATGAGCCTATCAGTTCATTTAACGACCGATTTCATAGAGCCTTCATGAAATTGTAGCCACCTTATGTGGTTGATGATACCCCTGCTCGATTGGTGTATTATGCTACCTTAGATAATCTTATGTCCACTTTGGTAAAAAGGATGCACCCGCCACCTGCTAGGTTGGTGAATGCATATGCAAAAGCAGTTACAACAAGCATGGACTTGGGGTAGCATATTGCAAGTCCACTACCCTCCTTGGGGCTAGTTGCTAACCTAGCTCAAATCCAAGGGCTTACTCATGCCTTGACTCATCAAATGCCAATGCTAAATTAAGTCCCTCAGCTAGCAATAGTGCCACATCTGGGGCAACCATTGAACCAAGGACCTTTAGTGCCTCATTACTTGCAATCTTTACAACAATAAGCTTATGCTCAACAACCTCAAGTGCCTTCATACTTTCAAGGCTCTGAGTTCCCAACTGCCCAGCATAACCAACCTATGACACAATCCATATTCCTTTAGAATTTAGTGCCACAACAGAGTAATGTCAAGAAGGATTGGGTTGATGAGCTGGCTGGACTAGTCAAGAAGCTATGTATAGAGGTGACACATTTGAGAAATCAAAATAACCAGTTGAAAACCTCTCAAAGGAGTATCCAATCCAACCTTAATTGAGAAAACCATGATTCAGGTGCATCTTCTAGACATAATTATGAGAGAGCACCGAATTCAGGGCAAAACTTTGAAATGAGGCCTTCACAAAGGAAAAATAGAACTTGGAACACTAGGCCAAACAATGGAGGCATTCCCACACCTCTTGATCAACTGGGTGGTACTAATAAGTCTACAAGTAGAGTCTACTTGGTTGAGGCTTCCTTGTCAGGATGGTGTTGAATACACAAGACAAATAGGCATTATGAGTTGGATTTCCCAGAATTCCAAACTGTCGCAAAAAATCTTCAAGTGGAAGTCTAGAATGCAATTGATGGCTCAGGCTACAGAGACTTGGTTCCTTCAAAGCCATACAATTCCTCGGTGTTGGTGGTCAACCAAGCTCCTTTCCCACAAAGTGAAAGCAATGTGCCCAAGGAGGCAATCCCTAAGGATGAAGAAGCAAAGGAGGTAACTAACGACAACTCCTTATCTTTTATTTTTGATTAAGTAGATAATGGTCCCATAGAAGAGGAAGAGCCATGTGAGGATGAGGTCCAAATGTTCCATCAAAGAGCTACCCCATACAACTTAAGGAATAGACAAGTTTGCGGTCCTTTCACTACCTCCACTCCTCCCAACAACTTCAATACTTTTCTTGATCCTAAAGCCAGTAACAATCCCACTTATCCCCACTTGCCTACTTAGTACTTCAATAGGAATAAGCAGCCAAATCAAACTCAAGATCAACCCACTAGTTCTTCCCAAGGAAAATCTTCTGAAGTAGAGGTTGAACAAATGGGGGAATATGTAGTCAAAGAATTCAAGAAGGTTAAGTTGATTCTTTCAGCCTATAAATTACTCAAAGTCTCAGCTATCAAGAATGCCTTCTTTAGAATGCTCAATGGGACTACTCCGTCCAAATCAACCCAAGAATCACCTGCCAAGAGGTCTTCATTTGATACCTCCCAAAGTGAGCTTGTGATTAGGGAAATCTTAGGAAAGAAGCCTGATCAATCCTCGAATCAACAAGTGAACAAGCGACTAGTCAAAGACCAAAATCAAGCAGAAACCAAAGATAACAACAATGAAAAAATAGGGCTCAAGTAGCCTAGGTTGATGTTTCAGTAGGGTTGTTCCAAGGGAAACTGGAGACCCTTCCTTTCTTGACAACAATCAGAATATTTGGCAAGAATTTGCACAACTGTTTGCTAGATTTACGAGCCTCAACCAATGTCGTTCCATTGGTAGTATGCAAAGTCCAAGGAATAAATCCAACCCCCTCCCGACATAAGGTAACTCAGTTGGACAAGACAAAGGTAAACATAGTAGGGGAATTGAATAGAATTCCCATGCAGATTGCGGTGGATCCAAGAGTCCAGCAAGTTATAGATATTTAGGTTACTGATATGCTAGACACCTACGACATTCTACTTGGAAGGGATTTCACCTAAGCCTTAAATGGTTATGCTTCACTCAATTATTCTCACTTGTGGCTGCCTTGGAAGGGACTGCCTAATAAGATTCGCATTGATCAAGAGCCTAGGATGAATTTCATGATTACTGAGTACAACAATACAAATGAGGTGTTGTCTACAGAAACGGAAGTAGAAAATTATTGTTTCGTTGCTTACCAGGATAACGAAGAAAGTGCAGAGGAAGTCCTCATGTTGTGTGATCTTCCTATCAATCTAACTTCCCTCGTGAATAGCACAAAATTGTTAGTCGAATCCGATGACAAAGAATCCCAAGATGACAAATGCCTTGGCTTGTTGGACGGTTTCCAAGAGTTTATGCAAAAATGTGTGCAAGACCAACTCAGCCTAGGAACCAGGATGGACTTCAAAGAGTTAATGTTGCCTAGTTGGTGTCAGGTGCATGATGCAATTATTTCTGAGTTTGAATGTTTCCTATGCCAAAGTGTAGTGGATAATATCAAGGGATGGGTTGCTCCGAAAGAGAACCCTCAAGAAGGACAGCGAGATCAAGACAAACCTAGATCTCCATAGCCACCTAATGATACCGAAGGTTTGGATGCACAACCAAGAAAGGAAGCATGCTCAGCTAGTTCCAAAGTTCAGGGTCCCCCTAAGTTCTGGACACTACATTTTGATGGGTCCAAATCCAAGCAAGGAGCGGTAGCTGGCTTCGAGCTCATCAGTCCCACGAGTAAGACGTATTTTTCTTCCCATAGACCTCAATTTTACTACACAAATAATGTAGTAGAATACAAAGCATTAGTTCATGGATTACTAATGGCATTGAAAAAGAAAGTCAAAAGGTTGCAAGTCTTTGGTGATTCTGAGCTAGTTGTGAAGCATGTTAGGAAACTATACTCTTGTCACATGATAGAAGGTTAGAAAACTATAGACATAGGGTATGTGATCTTATAGAAGGGTTAGATGCATTCAATATTTAGTTGATCCCACGTAGCAAGAATCATACTATCGATGCATTAGCTCAAGCAACAAGTACCCTCCAACCTTTGTCCTTGATTGGCCTAAAGAAGTTCACCGTAGAGCTCACCTCTACCCTGTCGGTGCCCGACAATGTCACTCACTTCCAAGTGTTTAATGATGACAAACACATCCTTGAATTCATCACAAGTATAGACGTATTTTCATCTCAAACCATTAATGAAACAAAACCAGAGGAGGTTGAGCTTGACATAGAGGGAGTGATCAACTTGAAGACTAACAAAAGACCATGAGGCATGGTCCAATTAGAAAGAATATTTGACCTGGACCAGATAAGGGACCAAGATCAATAGACCAAGAAAGAGTTAATAGACAATCAATGTGATGCTCACAATATTGGTATGGCTGAAGAAGTCAAAAATGTTTTCATTGGCAAGGTATGCACCCCGAAGGAAAGAAAAGGAATTGTTCACGCCCTGCACACTTTTCATGATGTAATTTCTTGGGGATATCAAGACCTAAAAATATATGATACATCAATTATCACTCATACCATTCCCCTTAAGCCAGATGTGAGACCTTTCCAATAGCGTGAGCGCCCCAATCAATGCACTATTGGAGCCTATTATCTTCAAAGAAGTTCAGAAGCTATTGTCTGCCCGAATCATATTCCCAGTCTGACATTCTACATGGGTGGAAAATTTGGTCCTGGTCAGGAAGAAGAATGGGAAAATTAGACTGTGCGTGGACTTCAAGAATCTAAATAGAGCTTCTGGAAAGGATAACTATCAGTGCCCTCACTAGATGGGGTGTTATAGATTATGAATGGGTCCCAAATGATGTTGTTTCTTGACGGCTACTCTAGATATAACCAGGTGATGGTGCAATATCAAGACAGACACAAAACCACATTCAACACAAAATGGGGAATGTTTGCATATAGAAGGATGTCGTTTGGCTTAATTAATGTGGGCGCTACATTTCAGTGCACTATGGACATAGCCTTCAAGGATCTCATTGGAAAATGCATCATCATATATATGGATGATCTCACTGTGTTTTCAAAGAAAAGAGGAGACCACATCTCCGATTTGTGCAAAGTCTTTCAAAAATGCAGGGAATTCAGTATTTCATTAAACCTGAAGAAGTGCATCTTTAGAGTAACTGAAGGAAAGCTGTTAGGGCATGTGATCTCAGAGAAAGGGATCTCCATACATCTGGAGCACACACAAGCTATATTGAAGATTTAGCCTCCTGGTAGCAAAAAGGAAATGAAGTCTTTCTTTGGAAAAATCAACTTCGTCCAGAAGTTCATCACAGGATTTGTTGAAATAGTCAAACCCTTGAATGCCATGCTTAAACAAGATGCCAAGGTAGAATGGACACCAAAATCAAAGTAGGATTTTGAAGAAATTAAGAGGGTCATTGTAGATGCTTTAGTGCTGGTCAACCCAGACAATTTGAGGCCATTTTACATTCTCCTTTGCCTTAGATCATTTGCGTGCTAGCATGTTAACGGAGAAAGATGATGAAGGGAACAAGCACCCCATTGCATTTATGAGTGGTCTGTTGAAAGATGTGAAATTGCATTACCATAATGTTGAAAAGCAAGCATATGCTTTGGTAAGAGGTGTCAAGAAATTCTGGCCCTAGATATTCTATGAAACAAGGTGTTTGCAATTGTGCCAAATCCAGCTTTCAAGACCTTACTAATATAAAATGAGTTAGGGAAAAGAAGAGCAAAATGGGTCATGCTACTACAAGAATATGACATGGAGATTCAGCCCATGAAGTTGGTTCGAGGGCAGGCCCTCACTCGCACAATAACAAAAATAGGACCCGAGCTTACGTTGCAACAATACCACTCGGAGGATGTTTACCTAGGTCAATGGTACGATGACACATGATTGTCTACTATTTGCTAAACAACAAGTGCATGTCGTGGCTACAAGGAGTACAAAAATGTGCTTTGAGATCGAAGAGTAGTAGTTACATGTTGCAAGGAGCCATACTATACAAGAAAAATCATGAAGGAATCTATCTCGGTGCCTTGGAAAATAAGAAGCCCAGTGTTGAAGAAGTTTCATGAAAAGTTCAAAAGCCGCCGAGTTGGCCTCTTACTTCCATTAGATTCTATAATAAGGGTGTTATTGGTTGACACTATTCAAAGATGCACACAACCATGTCAGACCCTATCACATTTATCAAACCATCATACCAAGGAGAGAATGCTACTGTCCCACTCCAACAAGTCATGGAGGTAATGCCTTTGCTCAATGGGGACTTAATTCCCTTTGGTCCAAGTAGTTTCTCCACCATCCCCTTGCAGGCCTTAGGTATTCCCACCAGCTACTGATTATTGCACTAGATGGATTGGAGAAATTGCATGTAGGCAATGTACAACTGAAGTAGTCACTAATTTTGTAGAAAGTTTTATTTTTAAATTGCTTTGGTTGTCCATTTGCTTTAGTTTGTGATAATGGTCCCGCATTTTCTTCCCTTAAGTTTGCTAGTTGGGCCTTTGATTACAGAATTTCATTTAGGTTTTCATCCAACTATTATCCCAAAGGGAATGGCCTAGCTGAATCCACAAACAAAAATATGCTAACTATCATACACAAACTTCTTGACAAGAACCCAAAAGATTGACACACCCAGTTGCATTTTTCTCTCTGGGAAAATCACACACATCACAAAGCTTCCTTGGGGAATTCCCCATTTCACCTCATCTATGGCCTAGAGCCTATTTTCCTAGTCCACCTCAAGATCCCACACTCTAATTTTTTAACACATATTATGATGAGGGAGAATTCCTAGAATCCCACCTAACTGAATTG
>VDFB02079248.1:0-10987 GCA_007258455.2 Sequoia sempervirens | reverse complement strand
AAATATCTATGCACTAGATATTAGTGTCCTTGATCCAACCAAACAAAAATTAATTTCGGTATACACAAAAAAAAAATTATGTTTTAGCCAGTAAATCATGTCTAAAGTATAATTTTTTTGACTTTGAACCTTAATTAAGAAAAATAATTCAATGAAATTATATGAAACCAAGTCCATGCACTAGATATCATAGTTATGAATCTAAATTTGAAAAAATTATAATTTTATCCTTCATAGAAAAAAAATTATTTGTTAGCCAATAACGTCACTCTTTAAGAATGGTGTTCACTATTAAAAAATATATTTCAAAGGAGATGGGAAAAGAAGTGCAATCTGACTACAAAATTTTTGAAAAAAATATATTTAGAATCTATAGAAAAAATGTCACAAATCACTATTTTGCATCATCTTCAAATTCCTCACCATTTAGCCGCTATAGCTGCCCAAAAGTGAATATTTAGTTTAAAAAATCCAATTTAATGTCTAGCTTTGCCAAAAATTGGAAACCACTACTAGACATTGAACTAATTTTTTTTAACTAAATCTTCTCATTTAGACACCTATAGTGGCTAAATCGTGAGAAATTTGAAGGTGATGCAAACTAGTGATTTGTGAAATTTTGATTCTAAATATATTTTTTCAAAAAATTTAGAATCATATTACACTTCTTTTTCCATCTCCTTCGAAAACTAGTTTATTTATGTAAACACCATTTTTAAGGAGTGAGGCTCACCATATAACACATAACATTTTTTCTATGAAGGATAAAATTATATATTTTTTTTAATTTAGATTTGTAACTACAATATCTAGGGCTTCCAATTGGTTTCATAGTGTTTTATTTAATATTTTTTCCTTAATCAAGTTTCAAAGTCAAACCCATTACAATTTAGACATAGGCAAATCGTATAACATAACTTTTTTGGTATAGGTATCAAAATTCAATTTCTTTTTTTGCTAGATCAAAGACTTTAATATCTTGTGCACTGATTTTTTTTTTTTTTCATAATCTTCTATTTTTCCACATGTGCAGAAGAAAGAGCTTTATTTTTGGTGAAAAGCCTACATTCACAAGAAAGAAATAAAAAATATATAATAATAACATTAAATTTATTTAAAATTACCTTTTGGAAGCTGTGTAGTAATAAGGGGATCATATAATTAAATTTTATTTTAAAATGAATTCATTTGATCTCAAAAGGTAAATCAAAAGTGGATTTTATTAGAATTTTGATAGGTAAATGACATCTAATAGGTATGGTTTGAAAATCAGCGGTTCTATCCAAGGGGTTTGATCTAAGGTGGTTTGATCAAAACCTCTCACTGGATTCCTTTAAATGAAAAATTTTAAGGCTTAAATCATTATATTTTCTAAAAATATGCGATTTTAGCAAAAATGAGAATCTCCCAGAAATTGTAAACTAGCATTGTGGGATCACCTTGTGTTTTAATTAGAGAATTGGCACCAAGATTATTATTATTATTTTCCTAGAAACTCAAGTGGTCTGCTAATATAGAAAAATTTATGATCAAGAGAGCATCTAAGAGCTGTATTATCAAGCATTTTGGAGCTATATTCAAGATTTAAGCATCATGTCAAAGTCATTATGCATCATGTGTGTTTTTGATATAACATTTGTGATGTATGGTTTCATGATTCAAGCAAGAATTCAAGTAAAGGTTCATAACATATAACGGGTATCTCAAAGTGACCATTCATGTCATCCATTTCACAAATTCAGCCTTGTTTACAAGGGTCATGGGAGTTGCACACAGCGAAGTTGTCCATTCATCATTCATTCCATTCCTATTTTTAGCCATTTGGGTTTGATGAAAAAATGAGGTTTAAATCCAATGTAAACCTCATCCACTAACAAATCAACATTTTCTATCTACATGTGCGATTATGGACTGGGATGTTTGAGCCAGTTATCCTTTTGAATACTAAGTTGCAGATTGAAGAAAGTTGTCAAAAGTTTTCAAGTCATCTCATGAAAAGGCACTATAGGCTAGAATTTAAGCTTCGCACTTAGAGACTCGATGGAGAGAAAACTGTTAAAGACTGTTTGAGAACAGATTAGATGAACCAATATCAGGACTAAATCACTCACTTGGCATATGAGTTCCAACATACTACTTTTTAAGATATTTTATCTAGTTTTCACCAATTGTAGATTCCAGATTCAATCTAAAAACACCAAACTAGGACTACATCACCCATTTTGTGTGTATAAGTCCTTGTTCATAGTAAAATTCATAATTTCAAGATTGTAGACCTTGTTTTAGGCATCTCTATTTTCCAGGTACCCCCTTGTTCATTCTCGGTTTCTTATTTTGATTTTAATTTTTATTTGCTAGGTTATATAGCTAGATTTTCATATTACATTCATCTCTTTCTTTCTAAGCACTTGCTTAGTGGTGAAGCCCATTTAATCACACCTAAGGAGACCTTGTAGCAATCTCTTTTCCTAATTCAATCCTTAGGTTGAGATCTCTAATGTTTCCTTGAATGAACTAAGAGTGAAATAGGAAGTACACCCCCCATCCTTTTGTGTTCCATCTCCTAAAAGGTGGAGAACACTATTTCTTTTAGTTCATAAACATAAAGAAATACAAATAAAAAAATAAAGTTACCATTAAATTGACAAAAAGCATAATGAAAAAATAAATTTCCATCAAATTGTCAAAAAATATTGCGAAGGGAAATAAAATGTTCTCATCTAGTTGGTAAATCAATATTAATCAAGTTTTCACATGATAAGTGAAATTTTGGAGGCTTTTAGCATTAAATGGAAGCTCAAACTTTTTCTCCAATGACAATAGTGGTTTGTAGGTTTGAGACTTGTTTTAGGCTCAAATATCACACTATATGTAGCCTATCATTTAATAAATTAATATTTTTTTATGTAAATTCACTATAGATATTTTAAATACTTCTATTTGAAAAATTGTAAATGGGGTTATTTTATTTACATAAATTTTAATGTTTTTAATTATATTATTTATTGTATACATGAAGATATAAATTTTATGTATTACTTATTTTAGAAATATCATGTGTATTATTAAATATTAATATTTTGGCATGTAAATAATTATTAAATTTAAAATAAAAGATAAGAGTTTTTGTTAACATTCTATTACATTCCAGCCCTTATTTCTATTATAGAATGCCACTCTACATTAATATATATATATATAATTTAAATAGTTCTAAATATTTTGAAAATGGATTCGTAACAAACTAATTAGCTATGGAATCAATACTCTTATTATAATACATTATTCAAAACATATAATAATTAATTTTGTACAATAAATAAAACTTCAAGTATACATATGCCTACTCAATTCATTCCTTCAATAGCGAAAATAATTTCCTATGCTAATAATTAAGGACACTTGGTTTGACCTAAATTTGTTGGTTACAATCATTACTTGAACTCCTTGCCAAGCAAAAGTAAATTTACCATGTCCTATCTTAGGTAATGCTAGCTTCACACGTACTTTTGATATACAAACTATGATATAAAATTCAACAAGGGAATATCAAAAGAGAAGAGATTGATAACTTAACTCATATCAAGAAAGAAACCATTGCAATTGTGTTTTCTATAATTATGCTTTGTAACTAGAGCATTAGAAGTTTATATTTTTTATAGAATAAATAGTGGAGAGGGGCTAGTAGTCATATGGGCTAACTTTGCAATCATGTTGTAGTTACATTGAATTTATATGACTTGTTTTTATTTAAAAAATGTGATATAGACTCTTAGATATTTAGAACTAAGGTTTGGATATGTGATTCATCATGCAACTCACTACATCAAGACATCTAATGAGAAGTGTTCTTAAATTTTTTTAAAAATATTTAACCAAAAAATTATCAAGGAATACTATAATAGTTGAAAAAAATATATCATTTTTTGTTAAAACATCATATTCCCACTTAAAATATAACTTTTATACAACCTAAATGATTAAAATACCTTTTAGTAACAATAAATAATTTTATATCCAACATTTATAGCCAACACAAATGAACCAATAATTGAACATTAAATACTATTTATTGCTATGAAAACAACACATTCTTATTTAAAATATAACTTATTTTCAAATTTAAATGATCATAAGTTTTGTTAGAAAAAAATATATTTCATGATAAAATACAAGGTATTTATTGTACTTGTATATTTTTATTTTTGTAGGCTAAATATATAATATTAAGTAATTTAATACATATACATTGTTATCACAATAGTTGTACACATAAAACTATTATTTATCTACATAAAAACTATTTCTTTATATAAGAACATTATTTTATAAATGGTGTGCTTATATAAAGTAAAAAGGAATTTATTTAACTTGTTAATGAATATATGTATAATTATTAATTAATTTCTCATGTGTTCATGTAAGGGTCTATTTTTACAAACATTTGGTCATGTGTTGATTTAGATGTCAAATAATTATTGACCATATATACTATAAAAATGTTGCAAGATTAAATATCATAACCACAAGTAGTATACTAACAATAGGTTGGTACAAAAAGATGAGGACTAACTATGAATTAATTGCTTGGTGGAGAATAACTATATGTTGGTAGTGTAGCTTCAATTAAATCCTTCATTTATTTGTGGTTTTTTTATGTCAACTTAATTAAAATATCTCCCCCTTATCAAGAGTGAAGCTAAGTATTCTCTTGTATCTATTGGACAAGAGAATACCATATTATTTAATTTGATATATTCTTTCACCATGCTCCTTCTAATGTTGGTTACATTGGTGGTCAAATTGACACATATACTACAAGTCAAGTGAAATCATCCACCTCTCCTAAAAGGATAACTAATTTATTGATTTCATCACCTCCAAGATCTTGAGGGTTTTGGCACAACCATGCTTGATGAACTTAGTTTTTCAATTTGGTATTTGTATTCAAGGGGTGCTAACAAGGGAAAGATCATAGTCACAACACCATTTGTAGGCCATCACATTTCACCACAAGAATGCAGACCCCCAAGCCATCCCTAGTAGAAAAGAAAATGAATAAATATTATAATGGACATTTACCTAATGTAATATTGAGAAATATAACATGTAGGATAGAAAGAATAAAGAGGTGAGAAATAGAGGGGAAAAGGGAAGAAAGGTAGAAACAAATAAGAAGTAATGAAAACAAGGAAAATGTATTGAAACCTTTCTATTGTATCTTTTGGTTTTTAATAATGAATATAAAATGATATATCAAATATTTATGATGTGTTATGGTTTATAAGGTATAAGTTTACCATTTTTAATATTCAATATCTTAATTCTAATCTTATGTCATATAGTAAAATGTACCACAAAATATATAATCTCTCTTATATTGTAAATATAGGGGTGTAAATATAAGTTGCACGACTCTAGGGCTCAAAACTTGTCTCTAATCCCAATTTTCATGCTAATATTTTGTTCCATTATTGGGACCTTGGTGAAAAAATAGAATAAAAAAACTATTATCTATGTAGTTAAAGATAATTACTTATAATTGATTCATGGATAAGACAAAAGATCCATCATTTATGGTAGATTCCTAAGTTCTTCACCTCATTCAAAGGAGCTAGGTACCTAGGAGATGATGAATGGAGAGGGGGATCCAAAAGGGACCCTTTAAAATATGTGGCCAATATGAATGATCAAGGCTACACTACATGGAAAGCATAAAAGAACCAAGAAATTCTAAATCACTAACACCCATGAAAAAATGAGATAACAAACAATTAAGATAATTTGGATATAACATCAAATTAGTGATGGATCTATATAGAGAAGAGAGGTAACATAAATAAGCACAAGAAACACAAGAAATATACTACAATATAATATAAAAGGCCAAAAAAACTAACGTTGAGCACACCAAGAGGATTATGTCACTAAGAATTAAAGAAGATATATGAATCCACATAGGTTAGAGGAATGGAAAATAATGAGCACGTCATAGGGGTTGTAACTAATCAAAATATAATAGAAATAACAAGGTTTTAAAACCAATAATAAAAAAATAAAGTATGTCACAACATATAACCTCACATTTGAATGAAGTGAAAAAGTATCTTAATAAATTGGAATAAAGTATTAAAAAAGATATAGCATATCTTGAATATAATGGGATGAAGATCATAGTCACATGGAGGCTCCACAACTCTCAATACCACAAATACCACAACTTGAATTGGATATATCCAATGTTAAACTCGTAATATATTAAATATTTGAAGGATTCTTAACACTTTCAAAATTTGATATAGAAAAATTGGAAAAAGTATTTAGAGAAAGTAAAGAATTAAAAGTTTTAAAAGTTTCCATATAGAGTGGTAACGAAAGAAGAAAATTTGACTAACAATATTACATTTGGAAAAAATGAGAAAAGAGGGGGAAAATTATCGAATAATGTTTCAATAACTTACCAAAATATATCTCCTAAAATTAAATTTCCATTTAAAGAGGTGCAACCCACAAGCTAGAATTCATCCCTTGTGCCATCTAAATTAAGAATTTTTTAAACATTAGACCCACAACAACAAATTATGCAAGACTACATACAATGCTAGGGAAAAAAATATTTGATATACAAATACATAGGGATAAAGGAGGAAAAAAAAAATTCATAAACCAAAATATTGATAAGAAAAAATATACATCAAAATATTTAATTCAGCATAAAAAACAAACCAAAGAAAACATATTCAACATGGAACCACAACTTTGATTTTTTGGGAAAGAAAACATAGAGGGGATGGATATTATATTTGTTTTGAAATCTTTATGGTAGAGAAAAGGAACCAAAAGAGATTAAAAAATTTATTTGGACTTTTAGGTACCTTAAGGGATGATGCATTAAATTTGTATAGAAAAACATGTTTTTAGAATGAGAAATAATGGTCAATAATAATAATAAAATTTATCAAATTTTTAATTACCAAAAATTCCTATAGAAGATTTTAGTAGAATGATATGGTACAAAAAGGGAGAATCCATTAAAGATAATGCAAAGAAAATCAAAGAATCCTCTAGAAAACTAAAATAACCATTAATAAAAAAATAACATATTGAGTGATTCATATTTAGATAGTAATATTATCTTTCTATATTGAAGCCACAACATGAAGAAGAAGAAATGAGAATCAAAAAATATAAAATTTAAAATTAGAATTAGAAGAACTAAAAAATGGACAAGATATTTTAGCTAAAGGAGGAACTAATAATCCACAAAATCAATGAATAAACATATTGTGTACCTATTTTTAAATATAGAAGGCCACCTGATAAAGAATGCCTAGTTATAAAGAGAGAAAAAGAGCTTCCACTCTTAGAGTATACCTTAGGGCCACTACTAGAAGGACAAATAGTTTATTGTAGATTATGAAAAGAATAGTATGATCATGAAATAAATGAAGTTATGTATATCTAATTTTTTGAGTTTGCAAAGAAGAGGAGAATGAAAAATGGTGCAATAACCACCATGCAACAATAAAATAATTTATAGACCATATAATATCATATGTAAAAGGGATAGAAAAAATACCATTTAATACCCAAAACCATGAAAATAAACAACCTAATTAGAATAAATAGAAAAATATCAACACTCCAAAATATACCACCTAATGGCCTAATATCACCTACTCCTAATTATCAAATAAATTAGGATGATTATATTACGATAATTACTATGGTGTATGACACACAGGTAGAGGTATAAATAGAAGATGAAGAGAAGAAGTCACATGCTACAAATCCAAAGAGATAAGACACTATGCTAATGAATATAAAAAAGAAAAGAAAAAAACATGTGGATTTTGTTGTAAAATGGACCATGACTTGATCACATGTGGAAGGGCACAAAAATATTTTAAGAATTCCCCATTATAGTTAAAGATAAATTAATTATATTGTGGAGAAAATATCATGTAGAAAATTACCTAAAATACACCTCAAGGGGAAAAGAATTGTTGAAAAGAAGAAGACCCTAAAGGGTATTAGTAATTCAATGTCTTAAAGGAAGAAGAGGCCCTAGAAAAAGAATATCTTGAAAAAGAGGAAAAACTAAGATATAAATGCTTATTTGGATATAAAGGAAAAAAAAACAATGTGGTAGTCACTAGAAGAGGAAAAATCACCACTAAAACGAAAAAAGAGATAGAATAATTAGAGGATGAAGAAGAAAAGGAATTATATCCTAGTAAAAATAAACACAATTGAATTATTGAATAAACTTGGAAAACCATACTTTAAGTACAAGGAAAAGAAAACTACTATAAAGCATGCTCCTCTAAAAAGAGACCAACTTAAAAAAAGTAATCCTCTTTCATAAAACAATATAATTTAATAGAAATTTTTAAAAAAAATTCTGAATATTGGAATAAATAAATATAACTAATTTATTTTGGATTTGATTGTGTTGATTTTCCATCAACATTTTGAATCACACCTAACAAAAGAGAGTTTAGGAGCTCTCTTTCATTCTAATGATGAATAAGATTATGTTATTTGAAATATAACTACATAATAAAATACAAAAAAAACTCAATCAACAAAATTGATCATGGAAACTTGATATCTTTAAAAAAGCATTATCAAGATCACATGTTAAAAACTTACAAAAACACTTAGAAAATGGAAGAAAAAAACCCCTAGCAATAATTATGCATATCAACAATAAAAAAATCAAACATTTTATGATTGATCTAGAGGGGTTTATGTCAACATGAATCATATAAGAGTATGAAAGTACCTAAGGAAACTAAAACTACATGAAACACCATACAATACCATATTAATAGATAACTCATCTATAGGAATAATGGGAAAATGGAAAGATATAGAAGTTAACCTATTGATAATAAAAAAGTAGATTTTTAAATTATATAGATGAAGAAACCATCATTATCATTAATTTTGTTAGGTTTACAATATATGAATTATAATATTATGAATTTTAAGAGAAAGAGAACCAACTTTTCAAATGACTTGGCCAGTTATGCCATCCCAAATAGTCTTCCATAGTTTGTGAATCATGTTGGAAGATTAAAATCATAGCTCTTCAGAGGTTACTCCAGTATTATTCAACCCAAATTGCATCTAAAGGTAAACATGTGGAAACCTGTAACTAAGGAGGATCTTTGAATTTTCTAACCAAGGGACCTTTTCCACGCATCGTTATCTTCATAGGGGTACAACCAAGGACAATATTCTTCATACGCTTCTCAAGAATGATAGGTTCTAGAAGGCCGTTATCATTTTTCCCATGCTTTTCATTTTTTTTATAGCCCCATCCTTGCATTAACTGTAGTCCTTTGTTGTCATTGTCCATGGGATGATTTGTGCATGCCCTCTATCTTGATACATATCTTTTCGCTCACCACCTCTCTAATCCTAGGGCCCACATAATTCCCACCTTTTGAATCTATATGGGTCTACTTTAAAGGTTTGAGATGGTGTCTCAATTGGTTAGGGTTTCCTATGAGACCAAGGAGATTGAGGTAACTCTCCTATCACAAAGGCACTCTTTTTTCATTTTGTAGTCCCCACACCCATTATCTTGGAAAATGACTTTAATATCACAGATGTCCATAATGGAGGGTTTCTTTGTCTCAAAAGTGGAGGCTAGGGTAGATGGGTCTCTATATCAAGATGTGAGTCCCTCATCATCTCCTCGGGATTTGGATGGATCTTGTAGTACTTGGCTTCTAGGATTCTTGCAATAATAAAATGGTTCAGATCTCCATGGACTATCACCTTTGATTTTGATAGGTAAACTTGACACATTGATGGAAAGGGAATGTGCTAATTCATCCCATGGATCCATGGCTCCATAGGAGGATATTGTAAGGTAGTTCAAGATCAAGGACTTGGCATGTCATTTCCATGATAGTTGGCCCTACTTGAATAGGGAGTTGAATGCTACCTCGAGACACCCATTCTTCATCCTCATATGCCCTGATAGTAATACCCTTACCTTTCTCAATGACATCTTCAAAGAATCCCAGATTCTTTATTAGATTGAGAGTACAAATATTCAATCCTCGCACCTCCATCCACCAAGACTCATTTGAATTTATTCTTTTGAACTAAGACTTCAAGATGGAGTGCATGGTTATGACATGGTTGAGTTGGGAAGTCCTGCTCAAAAAATATTAGGAGATGTGGTGTAGTGATATACCCGATCATAGCTTGGAATTGGTCTACATGAAGATCCGTTGGGATGGTGGATGTAGCCAATGCCTTTTCTAAGATTTCCCTATGTGTGGGTGAGACTTTTAGCAACTCCATGATGGGGATTTGGGCAGGAGTCCTTTTCAATTGATCTAGGAAATTATAGGCATTGGGAATTGACTTTGGATTGGTGGCAGATGCCTTGGGTGGTTGGGATGGTCTAGGAATGGTAAATTTTCCACCATGTTTGGTGACTCCATAGTCAGCTTGGGATCCATTGATATTGACAATGGTAATCCACTTATCTAAGGATGCAAAAACATGGTCATAAAAATGGTTCACATTATTATATTTTTCCTTACCATTTTTATTTCCTTCATTGTGATCTAGCATCAAATTTGTGTATATCTTTAGATCTTGATTTTTTGAGGGTTGTTCAATGGTTACGATTTTGTCATTGATGAGGTCTTGAATCAGATTTTTAAGTCGCATGCAACTAGCTATCATGTGTCCCTTTATTTTTTGTAAATCTCAGAGTTTTTTCTCATTATACTACAACGGTTTGACTTGAGGCTCTTGATAATTGTCATAAATAGGGATCTTGATGTGATTTTCTTGAACTGGTTGTTGCATGACAGACTCAATTGGTTCCCCAAGTGTTGCATATTTTTGTTAAGGGGGGTACTTGTTCCTTGGGGTTGGTCCCCCTTGATTATTTAGGTTATTAATGGCTTGAATGTTGGGATGTTGCAATGACGTGTTAGATTTTGTGTTGTTT
>VDFB02079247.1:0-16023 GCA_007258455.2 Sequoia sempervirens | reverse complement strand
AGATAAATAACATGTCAAAATGATACATGACCAACAGTTGACATAAGTCAAAATGATAGATGTACAAATGATATAAGTAAAAATGATAAATTATGTAACTCAAATTGATACAAGTCAAGATGATACATGTCCAAATGATATAAGTGAAAATGATACATGTCAATATGATACAACTCAATAATATGGTATTGTAGGCCGTGAAAAATGATACATATGATAGTAACCATGAAAAGAGGCATCATAACGATATATCAACAATGATCCATGATGTAGTCTATATGATCATGAATGTCACTGGCTACTACCAACAACTGTCTCATCATCATCATCACCATCGTGATCATCATTGTCATCGGCCTCGGTGTCTTCCGTATCTGCGTCATCATCATCCTCTTCCATGTGATCTGTACCAATAGAACCAATATTTTCTGGATCTATATCATGATGAGGATCATCTTGATCTTCTAGAAGACCCGTGTTCTGCAAAAAAAATCATTTAAAATGAAAAGTTATTATTTATTTCATGCAATAATTTATTTTTGTTTTAAATATCTAATATTACAACATATGAGATGAAACCATAATCATATTACATCATATCAAAGTACACATACCATAATAAAATTTCAAAAAAGTTACAGCTAATATGTCATTCCAATGATGTAAAACATGCAATAATTCTAATAAACGTTAGTGAAGATCATAAAAAAAATTGTTATACAATTTAACTATCAACTGTAAATTCTATTACATAACCTTAAGTACCAACCCTCTACATTTTGTGCTCTATATGATTATGTTTTCCTCGAAGATCCTTTGTGAGTTAACAGGTCTATATATCTTCTTCTCCTATATTTCAGAGTTGGATATTTTTCTAGGACATTTTGACACTCTAATATGCTTCAAAGGTTCTTTGAGAATTAACTAGTCTATATGTCCCCATATTTGAGAGTTAACATTTATTGTTTAGTTTTCTATTTGTAAGCAAGCTATGACATGCAACAATACTTGAGCATACAGAGAATAGTTCTTCAGGACATTTTGTACTTTGATTATACTATTTTTAAATGACCTTTTCATGTATATAATCATATCATGTTCATGTATTTTAATATAAGTCAGCTATGGAGGTAGTTCAAAGAAATGGCCCTAAAATTTTGCCTCATCTTACAAAGTTTGCAGGAATAGGAATAGGGATCAAATTTAAAGAGTCTGGTTTAAGTTTGATTTCAAGAAATGACAAAATTGTGAAGGCTAGAATGGCTTTTAATGTATCACTTTGGTTTTAGAATTTGTAGTTGTAGACTGGTAACCCCAAAACACAGAATTATTCATTGCTCCTTGTTGACATTGTGGTTGTTAAGGATAAAGGGCCTAAAAATACAACGGGGGCTGGCTCCAAAGTATACATTGATGTTGCATACTCATTTAATGATGATGATGAAGATGAGGAAGTGAAACAAAAACCCAAGGTTGTGGTAAATGGAGGAGAATTGGGCATCTCTAAGGAAACCTTACGATCTAATAATCAATAAATGATTAAAGAAGAGCACCACAGACAATACCAAGCAGAACTTGCAAGGAAAAAGAATGAGTAGATTGCAAGAAGATTGGATGTAGGGGGCATTGGTCTAGGAGATGGACATGGCTCTTCCAAGCCATCCACTGAGATGGTTTCCTACAAAAATGTGGATGATATCCCTATTTCTAGAGAGCTTGTGATTCGAGTTGATATAGAAAATGATGTTGTTTTGGTACCCATATATGGCAACATGGTTCCATTTCATGTAGCCACCATCAAGAGTGTTACGAGCCAAAAAAATGGAGGGAATTCTTATATAAGGATAATTTTCAATGTTCCAAGTATTGGCTTTAATTCCAACTACATTCCAACATTGAAATTCCCTAGTAGTATTTATGTTAAGGAAATTTCCTTTAGATCCAAGGATTCAAAGCACATCAACTATGTGGTACAAATGATTAAATCCCACAAACAATTTTTAGCAATGAAAGAGTCTAAAAAGGTAGAGAGAGCTACACTGGTGACTAAGGAGAAACTTAAGCTTTCAAAAACAAAGCCAATTAGGCTGGCAGACTTGTGGATTAGGCCAACATTTGGTGGAAGAGGAAGAAAGATGACTAGAACTCTGGAGGTCCACCATAATGGATTTCACTATTCAACCATGAGAGTAGAAGAGGGAGTTGATATCATGTATCAAAAAATTAATCATGCATTCTTCCATCCAATGGAGAAGGAGATGATTACTTTGCTTCATTTTCATTTGCATAACCATATCATGGCGTGGGAACCAAGAAGACTAAGGATTTCCAGTTTTATGTAGAGGTAATGGATGTGGTCCAAAATTTAGGAGGGGCAAGAAGGTCAATGTATGATCCTGATGAAATTGAGGAAGAACAAAAAGAGAGGGATAGGAAAAATAAAATCAATGCAGAGTTTCAAGGATTTGTCAAGCGAGTAAGAGAGCTATGGTTTTCATGGAGTTCCTTTCAAAGCCTCTACTTTTATTGTTCCTATGGTGTGTCCATTTGGTGAGTTAGGTGGGAAATAGCCACTTGCAATCACTATTAGTGAGATTGGATTGTTAATCAATTAGCGCCTAATTTCCTCGTGTGAGCAATGAGAGTCGGAAAAGTGAGAGCTACACCCAGACTCGTGAGAAATTCTGCAGCTTTCAAAACAAAGCCAATTAGCCCTCGAAGCATTCTTGTGGATTGTGCCAACATCTGTGAAGAGGAAGAAAAGATGATGGAACTCTGAGGCTCCACCATAATGGATTTTGATATTCAACCATGAGAGAAAAAGAGAGAGCTGATACCATAATTTCCAAACATTACATGCATTCTTCCAGCCAATAGAGAAGTAGATGATTACTTTGCTTCATTTTCATTTGCACAAGCATATCAAGGCATGAGAACCAAGAAGACCAAGGATTTCTAGTTTTATGTGGAGGTAATGGATGTGGTCCAAAATTTAGGAGGGGAAAGTAGAAGGCCAATGTAAGGATCTCCGGCGAAATTGAGGGAAGAATAAAATAAGAGAGGGATACGGAAAATAAAAATCAATGGCTAGCTCTCATACTTTTCAAGTTAGTAAGCGAGCCATATGGGAGGAAATTTGACTAAAAATATTTGAACTAGAGTTTGATATACCATTTAGAGAGCTTGGTTTTCATGGAGTTCCTTCTAAAGCTCTACTTTTTATTGTTCCTACGTAAACTATTTGCAGAGTTGGTGGAAATAGCTTACTTAGTAATCACTATTAGTGAGATTGATATTGTTAATCAATTAGGCCCTAATTTTCTATAGCAATGAAAGAGTTTGAAAAGGCAGAGAGAGCTACATTGGTGACTTAGGAGAAACTTCATCTTTCAAAAACAAATCCAGTTAGGTGGAAAACTTGTAGATCAGGCCAAAATTTGGTGGAAGAGGAAGAAAGATGACTAGAACTCTGAGGCCCACCATTATGGATTTCGGTATTCAACCATGAGAGAAAAAGAGAGAGCTGATATCATGTATCAAAACATTAAGCATGCATTCTTCCAGCCAATGGAGAAGGAGATGATTACTCTGCTTCATTTTCATTTGCATAACCATATCATGGCATTGGAACCAAGAAGACCAAGGATGTCTAGTTTTATGTGGAGGTAATGGATGTGGTCCAAACTTTAGGAGGGGCAAGAAGCTCAATGTATGATCCTGATGAAATTGAGAAAGAAAAACAAGAGAGGGACATGAAAAATAAAATCAATGTAGAGTTTCAAGGATTTTTCAAGCGAGTAAGAAAGCTATGGGAGCAACCTCATCTAAAATATTTTGAACTAGAGTTTGATATACCATTTAGAGAGCTTGGTTTTCATGGAGTTCCTTTCAAATCCTCTACTTTTATTGTTCCTACGATAAACTATTTGGTAGAGTTGGTGGAATTAATTTTCTTAGTAATCACTATTAGTGAGATTGTGATTGTTAATCAATTAGGCGTTAATTTCCTGTAGCAATGAAAGAGTCTAAAAAGGTAGAAAGAGCTACATTGGTGACTTGGGAGAAACTTCAGCTTTCAAAAAGAAAGCCAATTAGGTTGGTAGACTTGTGGATCAGGCCAACATTTGGTGGAAGAGGAAGAAAGATGACTAAAAATTTGGAGGCCCACCATAATGGATTTCGGTATTCAACAATGAGAGCAAAAGAGAGAGATGATATCATCTATCAAAAAATTAAACATGCATTCTTCCAACCAATGGAGAAGTTACTTCATTTTCATTTGCATAACCATATCATGGCATGGGAACCAAGAAGACCAAGGATGTTCAATTTTATGTGGAGGTAATGGATGTGGTCCAAACTTTAGGAGGGGAAAGAAGGTCAATGTATCATCCTGATGAAATTGAGGAAGAAGAACAAGAGAGGGATAGGAAAAATAAAATCAATGTAGAGTTTCAAGGATTTGTCAAGCCAGTAAGAGAGCTATTGGAGTAGCCTCATCTAAAATATTTTGAACTAGAGTTTGATATACCATTTAGAGAGCTTGGTTTTCATGGAGTTCCTTTCAAAGCCTTTATTTTTATTGTTCCTACGGTAAATTTTTTGGTAGAGTTGGTGGAATTACCTTTCTTAGTAATCACTATTAGTGAGATTGATATTATTAATCAATTAGGTGCTAATTGACTATAAAAATGAAAGAGTCTAGAAAGGTAGAAAGAGCTACATTGGTGACTTAGGAGAAACGTCAACTTTCAAAAACCAAGCCAATTAGGATGGAAAACTTGTGGATCAGACCAACATTTGGTGGAAGAGGAAGAAAGATGATTGGGACTCTAGAGGCCCACCATAATGGATTTCAGTAATCAACCATGAGAGAAAAAGAGAGTTGATATCATGTATCAAAACATTAAGGATGCATTCTTCCGGCTAGCGGAGGAGATGATTACTTTGGTTCATTTTCATTTGCATAACCATATCATGGAGTGGGAACCAAGAAGACCAAGGATTTATAGTTTTATGTGGAGGTAATGGATGTGTTCCAAACTTTACAAGGGACAAGAAGGTCAATATATGATCTTGATGAAATTGAGGAAGAACAACAAGAGAGGGATAGGAAAAATAAAATCAATGTAGAGTTTCAATGATTTTTCAAGAGAGCTATGGGAGCAACTTCATCTAAAATATTTTTAACTAGAGTTTGATATAACATTTAGAGAGCTTGGTTTTCATGGAGTTCCTTTCAAAGCCTCTGATTTTATTGTTCCTATGGTAAACTGTTTGGTAGATTTGGTGGAATTACCTTTCTTAGTAATCACTATTAGTGAGATTGAGATTGTTAATCAGTTAGGCACTATTTTCTTGTAGCAATGAAAGAGTTTGAAAAGGAAGAGAGAGCTACACTGGTGACTTAGGAGAAACTTTAGCTTTCAAAAAAAAATCCAATTAGGTTTGCAGACTTGTGGATTAGGCCAACATTTGGTGGAAGAGGAAGAAAGATGACTGGAACTCTGGAGGCCCACCATAATGGATTTCGGTATTCAACCATGAGAGTAGAAGAGAGAGCTAATATCATGTATCAAAACATTAAGCATGCATTCTTCCAACCAATGGAGAAAGAGATGATTACTTTGCTTCATTTTCATTTACATAACCATATCTTGGCATGGGAACCAAGAAGACCAAGGATGTCTAGTTTTATGTGGAGGTAATGGATGTGGTCCAACATTTAGGAGGGGCAAGAAGATCAATGTATGATCCTAATGAAATTGAGGAAGAACAACAAGAGAGGGACAGGAAAAATAAAATCAATGTAGAGTCTCAAGGATTTTTCAAGTGAGTAAGAGAGCTATGGGAGCAACCTAATCTAAATTTTGAACTAGAGTTTGATATACCATTTAGAGAGCTTGGTTTTCATGGAGTTCCTTTCAAAGCCTCTGCTTTTATTGTTCATAAGGTAAACTATTTGGTAGAGTTAGTGGAATTACCTTTCTTAGTAATCACTATTTGTGAGATTGAGATTGTTAACCTTGAGAGAGTAGGACTTGGGAAAAAGGCATTTGATATTGCTATAGTTTTCAAAGAGTTCAAGTGGGATGTACTCTGAATTGATTCCATTCCTCAATCTTTGCTTGATGGCATCAAGGAATGGCTGAACTCCATGGATATAAAGTATTATGAAAGCATAATGAACTTGAACTGGAGGCCAATTTTGAAGACTATTATTGATGATCTAGATAAATTTATTGAAGATGGTGGTTGAGAATTTTTTAATATGAAAGATAGTGATTATGATTCTGATAATTTAGAAGAGTCTGATCAAGGATATGAACCCTCTAATGTAGAAGAGGAATCAAAATCAGATGAGGAAGGTTCAGAAGATGAATCTCTTGTGGAGTCAGATGAGGACAAAGAAGAAGAAGAAGATTCTAAAGAGGAGGAAGGTAAAACATGGGATGAATTAGAAGCCAAATCTAGAAATGCAGATAAGGAAAAAGGAGACGAGTCTGATAGTGAAGAGGAAAGGCGACGACGAAAGGTAAAATCTATAGGGAAGTCTTGGGCACCTGATATTAGAGATTCAAGAGGAATGCATGCCAAGAGGCATAAAGTCAGATGAATTGGGTTCATCTACATCCTTCTACTATTTATTCATGCACATAAATGGTTCAGTTGTTTATGTAAATGATGCATATATGTTAACTTGATCAGTTTTTTTACTTCGGTAGTTTGAATTCTATGACAACCAACCATTAGGCCATTGTGTGTGGGAGCACATTTGTGTTTTTAGTTAGCTTTTTAAGATAGCTCTACTAGGTGTTAAGGACATTGCATTTATCTTTTGAATGTTAAGAATTCTAGTACTACACGCTTATCTATGTTGATTAGATCAAGTTGTAGGTTTTTTACTGTTGATTTCTTTATTTATGGAATTTTCTTAACTTGGAAGGTAGGAATTTACTAAAATTTTTTAAATTAGATGGAAAAATTAAGTGGTTGGTTAGCTACGCCAAGTGATGTAGACTACAAGGATGTGTTAGATCTATAGGATGTCTACCAAGATGCATCAAAACATTCTTACATGTTAAAAGAATGGAAAAATTGTGAGGAAGGATGGAAAAGATGCATGTGGATTGCTTAGTAGAATGACAACATGAATTCAAGGAAACACTCATTGAGATACCAAGGAAGCACTCCTTGAGATACCATGTTTGAGAGAAAAGAAGATAAATCAAATAAACATGGGACTAAGTTACTCAAATGATACAACTCGTAAATTAAATGAGGACACTTAAGAGATATTAAAATACCATGGCCATTAATTAAAAGATGTGATGAAAATAAGGCATGAATGTCACCCACTGCCCTTTAAGACAAACAATATTTTTTTCCTCAACATGAAATAATGGGACAATTGAGTGGGATCTAGGGCCAACAGAGAAGCAATTTAGAACTCATCCTACACATCAATAAAAAACTCAACACAAGAAATGAAAATTGACATATTAACACAACAATATCCAACTAAGTTATTGAAAGTCAACTATTGATACCTTGTTCTCCATCCAGATTACAAAATCAACCCACTTTTTGCTTTGTAACTTTTCCTTTTCAAGTTGCTTTGGATGCCAGCCATATTTCTCCTCCTATCAAAACATTACACATGGTCTAGTTAAACTAATCAATATGCAATCATTTAACATATTAAATATACTTACAAATGTACAGATCAAGGCCTGTAAACCTTCTAGCCACTGTGATGCATGGCATGAAGTTTTTCAAGCCTAGCCTTGGAGGCCTTGTCTTGAAACATATACTAATTCAATTTAACTATGCACAAATAAAATTTAAAAATCGTTTAATAAATTTGATATAATCTTATGAGAAAATTCAAATACATGCATACTCTCCTCACCGGACTTCCTTAGTGCATCAAACTTCTCATATGCTTTTACAAGATCTTTGCATACTTTCACACTTACATCAATTGGCCTTTTTTTGAGCCTTAGCTCAAGAGGGAGTTTTTTTTATCTTCTTTGTTTGGTTGTACTGAAATCTCTTGCAGTTTTAAGACATTCATAGCTTTACCTTCTTTAGAGACCAACTTGTGTCAAATTCAGTCTCCATGTCATGGATAACTTCTTTTTGTAGGTGCATGGGTATCTTTGAGAATGAAAAATGTAGATGGTATTTGAACTATTGATGGCATGATTCCTTCAACCTATTCACAAAAATTTTTCCAACATCTATCATTCAGACTTCCCCTGAAACCACATCGTATTCCATCTTGGTATCATAACTACCAATTCAAGATGCAAAACATGGCATGGTGGAAGAATTTTGTGTCCTAGGAGTGGTTGGGACAGTGGAATTCCCTGGTCCCTATTCCACATTCCTAAATCTTACTATTATTTATTTCCTCCTGGATCTTTTGCTTGATCCGAGACTACTTGGGGAATCAATTTATTCCCTTTGACATATTTGATTTGGTTGCAATGTTTGAGGGGCTTCTACTTTAGATCATTTTATATGTATCCGCAAGTACTGGTCAAGTCCATAACATCCAATTTTTCACGCTCTTACTCCCAATATGAAGCTAATCTCTTATATTTAATAGTCTCATGTCCCTATATATATATAACAGGAAAAATAAATTTCTCTTTTAAATTTTAAAAATAAAAAACTAAAACTAAAATGAAAGAAATAATGTCATTTATGCCTATAAATTGACAATGAATTCACTTATTGTGGCTGAATCCGTCTCTTTTCTCTCTTCCTCTACTTAAAATTTATGTAACTTAGGTAAAATTATTTTGTCTAGTAATAATCGCTGGCATGAATTTTCGCCCAGCTTTTGGTGCCTTTTAATTCGAATGATTCTTCTTCTGACTTTAAAATTCCCATGGTGACAACCACTGGTTTTGGGAGGGAATCTGGCATTTTAAATGGAAAATGCATAACCCTAAAGTACGCCAAATGTCAAATTATCAAGCCCATTAAAAATTGCGGCGGAAAACATTTGAAGGGATGGTAAACATAAGGTAAAATGAAATAAATGCATTGTAAAAATCAACGCTTCAATCAGAGAAATGCAGGTAATATTTGGGGATAAAGTATGCTGGCGCGCACGCATTGGAGAGTTACCGGCCAGGCTCGCGTCGAATGTACATCCGCCGACAGCGAAAACGGAATCAAAATCAACCAAAACGTCATTTGCTGTAAAGAATAAGTGAAAATTAATAATCCATCAATTCGTGTTATCCAAAGTACCTGAGGAAATGGGATCTATTATTCAGTTGTCATCCCCTGCATCCCTATCTTCAGTATTATTCACTAACCTTTAGTCTGTATGTGGACCTAGTTGCTGGGGCTGATGCAGCCAATGACTTGTATCAGCACTCACCACCTCTTATGAGAGGAAGGAAAGTTGTCTCTTTAGGTGCGCATGAAGGAAGAATCCACAACAAATCAGAATATGAGCTTGGGATGGGAATGATAAGCGAACTGGGGCATCAGGGTTTAGAAAATGCATGTTCATTGCTCTCGGATGTGGAAGAAATAATGCAATTTCTACAATTTTACCCTCCTCCTTTGCAACCACATGAGACTTGAATGATTCACCTATAAAAAAAACAATGTTCACAAACCTTTCTTCACAATCCTCTCCATTTAATCCAAAAAAAAAAATTGTGGGGAATGAAAAAAACAAATTGTAACCTTACCTATGATGTCATAAACTAAATAAAATTTCTTATCTACTTGCTTGTAGCCCTCCTTCACGTCGTTTTCCCCTTTTTTCTCCTCTCTTCCTTCACGCGGAATTTTTCTCTTGTCATCTCTTCCTTAACATAGGAAGTTTTTATTTTATGTTTTTGATTCAGTAGTTGGCACTATAGTCGGCATAGTTAACGCAAAATTTAGCACTGACTTTTAGCCCTAAATGTGATCTTCTTGGGGTGCCAAAGGCAGCGCAAAGTGTGCCTAATTTAGTGCCTAACAATGCAAAAATGATGTATTTTTCTTGGAATTTGATAAATAAATTGATCCTAAATTGACTTCATCTTCATATGTTCCAAGGGAGCAATCATGGTTCCCTATTTTATCTAATCCTTATCCCATGTCAATTTTGTGGGTGCAAAACTAATAGAGGTTAGATTTGCGAAGTCAAAAATGACCCCTAAACTTTTAAATTTAAATTTAAATGGGTCCATGTTCACCCTATACAACTAGATGAGTCATCTAAAGTGTGAAATATTTCAAATTTCATGTTACAAATTTGTATAAAAGGACAAACCCTAATTCATTACTATCATCTAAGATATAGGGCTTATTGGGGAATTATGAAAAATCATCTATGAGAACTAAATCATTATCATGTGACATTGACATTGCATCAACATCCTATGTGTATTGCATGCTTCCTAGAGAGATTTGAGCTCTAGTTGTCAAGATTCCACATGTAAAATTTTTGTGAAGAGAAAAATGTTGCAATGTCCTTTTTTTTTGGTAGTGTGTCTTAATGAAAAGCAAGCGTATTAACAAGATAATTTCAAGATCTAGAGGAGGCCATGGAGAGAGGATGTGGACGATGTAGATCTACTAAATCATAGAGAGGAAAGTGGTTGGAAATAAATATGACAATGGAATATACAGATACAATAGAGGTAAGAAGAGAAAGCAACCTCAACCAAAGGAGGAAGGTGTTTATGAATTCACAAATACTACAACATAGAGGAGATAAAGTCATTTTTTTTTCCATGAGGCCTCTGAGGTCAAAGTTATTGGTTGAAAATGCACAAGAATGGTGATTAAATGTGATTCTATGATCAAGGGAAAAGTTTGAAAATTAGGATGGACAAAACATGATATCAATAATTCAAATATATCACTAAAGTGAGGTTTTTTGTTGGATAGAATATTCGTTGAAATGATATAATTGGTGTACTAAACATTATTTACTACATGTTGTGTATTATAGGGGTGAGACGAGGCCATGACAATAGATCATGTCATATCAAATGAGGACACAATGGATGAAGCAGGACATCAGCTACTCAAATTTTGACTTAACTTAAGAAAAAATGATCTGATGGAATTTTGTGATACGTCCATCTTTTTTCATGGTATTATTGAAATTTATAATGTATTATCCAATATTGACATAAATTAATGAATTTTGTTGATTATTTTAGATGGAGATTGGAGAAAATGCAGAGCCTGAGCATTCAACTAGCAAAAGGAGAAGGTATGTGCGTGGACTTAGACCTAAAACTATTAAATCACGTAGAGGACAATGGGTGGAAGAGGATATGACAATGGATATTGTAGACAAAAAAAAAATTGCACTAAACAAGAGGTTGGTACAGACTATAGTACATGGGATGAATACTTTGAGAAAATTGTTGTTTGTGGATGTTCTATTTGTTGAGGAAAGAAAAAATTCAAATGAGAAATTGTACAAAGACATTACATATATGATGAGCTTCTAGATGGTAGTATGCCTCCTACAATCAATTCAAATCCAATAGGAATTGTGGTAAGGAATTTTCCAATTTGATATAAATAACATGTATACTTCATTTAAACATTGTTTTACATTATTTAAATAACTAATTTTTTTCTTAATGGATACTTGCAAGATAAAGTTTTTGGTTTAAAGTTTCCTAGATCACTGAATTCCAACCTAGAGGGTAGTGATCATTTATCAGATGATACATCTAACAAAAATACATTTGTCAATATACCAGCTCAGAAGATGAGGAATTGATGAAAACAAGTAACAAAATAAGAACCGGTTTAAAGATGCATAATTTTCTTAAAGATAGGGGGAAGGTGGACTACATCCCCTATAAGAATTAATGTGATGGAGATTACTCTCTAGTTTGAGGATCAATTTACAAAGATATACTGAATACCAAATCTATATTGTGCTTACCTAGTGATCAAATGGGGTCTACCTAGGAGGTATGAGGTAACAATTTTGGGACATGCCTACATGATACAATCCTCCAATACTCTGCTGGAGAAAAGAGAGGCTTCTTTATTGTCCAAATGTACACAAGTTGGATCTAAAACATAGAAACAATTCCAAACAAAACCACTAGGAGATTAATGCCATATTATGGTCCACTATGCATATAGTGGTGGTAAATGTGGAGAAGGCAGCTAAATATAAGTAACATGTCAACACATATGGTCTAAATTTGAATATGTATACACATTGTCTCCAATTGGAAAGTGGAAAATAAATGAATAGAGGCCATCTTATGTATATAGATGGATGCGCATACACACACAAATATTGCAGGATTTATAAATAGTAGTAAGGGAAGGGACCCTATTGTAAGACCGAATTGTCAATTTTTTGAGGTTATAAATGATAAAGATGGAGATATGGAAAGAGAGGTTGATAGATTGATAATGGTTGATGCTATTATGGACCTTACCATTGGGGATGAGTTATTGATTGATTGCCTCTTCTAAAAACACACTCCTGCGTGAAAGAAAAGGGAAGAACAAGGTCCCCCTAAGGATGTTCTTAAGGGGAAAAAACCAAAGAATAATAAATGAGTGTGGACTAATATTTTATAAACTATGTTGTCAAAATTGTATTTTATGTAAATTATTGTATAAAAAAAGGTAGTATATAAAATAATTTTCCATTATTCACCTATTGATGTATATATGTTCATATTTTATATTTTTATTGTTAAGCTATATTTGATTTTCATATTTCTTTTGAAATTGATACATTTATGATTTATCCACTGCCAAAAACATTAAATAATTCTGTGTTCTGTTGATAGGTAGAAGATGTTGATGAAACACATACTAATACCCATGATCCAATTGGGTTATTAAGATTTGGATGGGATTATCTAAACCATCCTTTAAACAAATACCGGGGTGAAAAGAGCAAGTTTGAAGAGATTACTACCAGTTGAGAAATTTGAAGAGTTGATGAGATCCGCATACACTGATGACATGCCACCTAGCCTTAATGATGATGATGATGATAGTGAAAATGCAGTGCATGAAGAAGGATTTAGCTGAAAATTCTACAGTTTCTTTAGGATGGAAACAATGATGACGATAATGATCATATGGTTGATAGTAACGATGATAGAAGGGGTAATTACCACCAATGTAATGTTGATGATAACAACTTGGAAGACTCCATCAAACAAGCAGTGAAGACGCCCGTGTTCAAATCAGGTGCAAGTAGAACCTCAAAATTAGCATGCACATTAATATTATTAGAAATCAATTCACTATTTGGTTGGTCAGACAAAGGATTCACTACCCTACTGAAGTGAGTTGAAATCTATTTCTCACTTTGCATTGTCAATTGGTGTACATAATTCGTAAACATTCATCAACTTTGTTTATATTTATTTAAGGGGATTTTAAAACCATATATTGTATATAAAAAATCCTGGTATAGATTGACATATCAAACATGTTCATCATAAGTTAAACATTCAACTGATTTAATCTCTAGCAATCTTATAGGGCACTAAAAACTAAAATATTCCTTGAAGAGAATGTGATGCTATCAACTTGCAAAGAGGCACGTCTGTTGTTAGTTGAGTTGGGGATTGAATATAAGCAAATTCATTCATGTAAAAATGATTACATTTTATACAAAGATGAATATAAAAACAAGGTTGAATGCCCTGTATGCAAAGAGAAGAGATATTGTACAGATGTACAAGGTCCTACAATTCCAAAGAAGGTTTTACGTCACATGCCAATTATACCTATACTCCAATGAATGTTTCGTTGCAAGTCACTTGCACAATTGATGGAATGGTATGCAAAGAATAGGAGTAAAGATGAATTCATGAGAATTTCGGCCAACTCCAAAGCAATGAAACACATAGAGGAAAAATGGCCACGAAAATTCAAAGATAAACCCTGTAGCATCAGGTTTGGTCTTGCAATTGATGGAGTGTTCCCATTCTCTTTCTTAGGCTCAAATTATAGTGTTTGGCTAGTTGGATTGATAGTATACAATATTCCCCCATGGATGAGTGTTAGAAAGGAGCACCTTATGTTGACTCTCATTGTTCCAGGAAAACATCAAGTTAAAAACATGAATGTTTATCTTGCACCTTTTATTGATCAGATGCAACTGGTATGGAAAGGCATATGAATGTATGACATATCACGTCCTCCATCAAATAGGTCCTTCATGTTGTATGGTGTGCTATGCTAGACTATTCATGATTTCTTAGGACTTGGTGTTTGTTCTGGTAAGATAAAATATTTACGTATTTACACTCATAATTTATTTTCATCCCAACTTTCATACTTAGTTTTATACTATTTTTTTTATGTTATTAACATTACTTATTGAATTGTGGGGCTTCAAACAAAGGGGATATTTGCATGTCCAAGATGTGTAGAACAATTTCAAGGGTGGTATTCTAAAGATCTACATATATTTATTTACGCAAAACATAGGGTTTTTCTACCACTAGATCATAGGTTAAGAAATCGCCTGAAGAATCAATTTGATGGAAAAGTTGAAAATAGAGGCCCCTCCCATTATTATGGGTCTAGGTGATTGGCTTAAGAAGTATGAAGATGCTGAATTGAAAGCTTGGGAGGATTTTTTGATTGGGGTTATTCAATTGAAGAACCAAAACAAGTTGTAGTTAATATGCTAGAAGGAATGAAAAGGAAATCCATATTTTATGAGCTCCCTTACTAGAAGGATATATTAATATCTCACCTATTAGATCCTATGCACATCTTCAAAAATGTCCCAGATTCTATATTTTGACATATATCAGACAAAGAGAAGGACACCTTGTCTTTGAGGAGAGATATTGCTCTTTCGCGAACCAAAATTGATAGAAAACATTTGTGGCCAAACAGGGAAAATGAAACATATGCAGAATATCCATGGATTTTGAAGAAAAAAAGAGCTAGACCAACTAAAAAATGTCATATGTTCAATAAGGACACCTATTGGCTATGGGTCATCATTGGATAAAGTTCTTACAATTGATGGACATATCACAGGATTTAAACACATGATTTTCATAATTTTATGAAGGTATTATATATCATCATTTAACATTTACTGGTAACATTGATTACTTGTACTATATATATTGTGATATTTTGTTGTGTGATAAAAAATTACTAATGACCTATTCATAAATGTGTTTGATAGCATATCATGCCATGGGAAATTAGGGGGTTTCCTATCTTACAGTTGACTTAAGGAATGCCATAAGTCGATTGTCAACATTTACAAGGTATCTGGTTATATGAAATGTCTATGTGTGAGAGACATAGAGATATTATATTGTATTTTAATTCTTGATGAAATTTTCATACTAATTTACTATTCTTATATTAGGTGGGTGACCTCCAAGGAGATCCACGAATGTGAAGTGCCAAAATGGAAGAAGGAAATTGTAGAAATTGTATGTGTATTTGAGAAGGAGCTCCCTACAAGTTTCATGGACCTACAAGTCTATTTACTTATACACCTAGTCGATGACATTGAATTGGTGGGTGTCATATCAACAAGGTGGATGTTTTTCTTTGAGAGGTATATGAAAACTCTTAAAAGATATGTCTGGAAAAAGGCACATCCAGAGGGTTGCATGGCTAAAGGGTATGTATTGAATGAAGCATTTTTCTTCCTGTGTGAATTCCTTGGTAAGGATTTTGAAGATAGGCCATGCTTCTAGGATGAAGAACGAGCATCAAATATTATTGATGGAGAAAATCCACAATCTAATGGTGTTCAAGTAGAAATTAGTAAGTAAATTCATGATCAGTGTGGTTGTTTTTCTTGCAATCATTAATTTACTCTGTAACTTATTTGTCAAATTAACAACATGACATTTGGAGTTTGAAATAAACATGTTGACATGTAATAGGTGTAGACAAAAGTTCTATACTCAACAAGTTCATTATGTACCACATGGACTTTATGAAGAAATGGATTGATCTGTATGATAAAAAGAGAGAAGTGTTAGAAGCAAGGAGATAGTTTAAGAGATC
>VDFB02079246.1:0-22425 GCA_007258455.2 Sequoia sempervirens | reverse complement strand
GCTGGTTATCATAGAAGTCAAACTACTGAAGTAACAACACTAATCGAGTTAACATATATGCATCATTTGCATAAACAATTGAAATGCATAACAAATGTTAATCAATACATTGAATTTTGAGATGCATTGAAATAATAAAAAAAACATGTTTTGGGGAAAATATCAGTAGCATGGGGGAAGAAAGCATTAACGCTAATAAAAACATTTTTTGTTGTTCTTGATACACCATCTATAAGTTTTCTTTGGATGACAGTACTGAATTTCTATATGTTGTACCCCTTAAATGTCCTACATGTTACAAATATGGAATAACAATGCACAACTTTGTATCGAGTCCAAAGGCCAAGGCATTTTGAATAAGGGTAGCCAAACTTGATAAGGATGCAGTCACTATTACACGTATTGACAATCCAAAATAGTCATCTAAATACAATTGCTTGTGAAAACCATAATCAATCAAACTATGCACATTCAAATCTAAGTTTGAAATCTTGCATTTCAGTCCATGCATCTAAGTCCTTATTGAAGATTGAGGGTGTCAACAACAAAGCTAGAATAGCTCTCCTTAAACCATAGCTAGTTTTAAAGTGCATTATTTCTAAATTCAAATCCACTTCTCAACTAAGGAAAGGAGGTAGGATTGTCAGGTGCTATCTCAAACAGAGAAGGCCATAGAAAACATTGAAATAGAAGATCCAATACGTGAGACGACATAGCTGTAGACCATAGATAATCAAAATTCTTGCAATGCACAGATGCTTGTGATACAAACAAAAGGTGCTTACACATTGGCTGAATATATCCTCGTTGAAATGACCAGAACTAAATTTCAAATTTGTAAGTAAACTCTGACAGTCAAGAAAAACAGTCATAAAAATTAGAAGTAAACTTTGGCAAACATTTAGGTGAACTTAATTCATCTCACTTTATGCCTCTTGGCAGACATCAGGATCTCCACTCCTAAATTTTGGACCTCATCCATTACCTCCACATAAAACTGGACATCCTTGGTCTTCTTGGTTCCCATGCCATGATATGGTTATGCAAATGAAAATGAAGCAAAGTAATCATCTCCTTCTCCGCTAGCTGAAGAATGCATGCTTAATGTTTTGGTACATGATATCAACTCTCTCTTCTGCTCTCATGGTTGAATACCAAAATCCATTATGGTGGGCCTCCAGAGTTCCAGTCATCTTTCATCCTCTTCCACCAAATGCTGGCCTGATCCACACGTCTGCTAGCCTAATTGGCTTTATTTTTGAAAGTTGAAGTTTCTTCTATGACAATCAAGAAAAATAGTCATAAAAATTGGAAGTAAACTTTGGCAGACATTAGGATCTCCCCTCCTAAAGTTTGGACCACATCCATTAACTCCACATAAAATTGGACATCCTTGATCTTCTTGGTTCCCACGCCATGATATGGTTATGCAAATGAAAATGAAGCAAAGTAATCATCTCCTTCTCCACTGGTTGGAATAATGCATCCTTAATGTTTTGATACATGATATCAACTCTCTCTTCTGCTCTCATGGTTGAATACCGAAATCCATTATGGTGGGCCTCCAGAGTTCCAGTGATATTTCATCCTCTTACACCAAATGCTGGCCTGATCCACACGTCTGCTAGCCTAATTGGCTTTGTTTTTAAAAGCTGAAGTTTCTTCTCTGATATTCAAGAAAAACAGTCATAAAAATTGGAAGTAAACTTTGGCAGACATGTAGGTGAACTTAATTCATCTCACTTTATGCCTCCTGGCAGACATCGGAATCTCCACTCTAAATTTTGACCACATCCATTACCTCCACATAAAACTAGACATCCTTGGTCTTCTTGGTTCCCACACCATGCTATGGTTATCTGAATAGAAAATGAAGCAAAGTAAGCATCTCTTTTATAGCTGGTTGGAATAATGCATGCTTAATGTTTTGATACATGATATCAACTCTCTCTTATGATCTCAGGGTTGAATACTGAAATCCATTATGGTGGGCCTCCAAAGTTCCATTCATCTTTCATCTCTTCCACCAAATGATGGTCTAATCCACATGTTTGCTAGCCTAATTGGCTTTGTTTTTGGCTAATTTTTTCTTCTTTATTGATCAAGAAGCTTGATCATAAAAGTGGAAGTAAACTTTGGTAGTAGACATGTGGGTGGGAACTTCATTCATCTCACTTTATTCCTCTTGGTAGACATTAGGATCTCCCCTCCTAAAGTTTGGACCACATCCATTACCTCCACATAAAAATGGAAATCCTTGGTCTTCTTGGTTCCCACGCCATGATATGGTTATGCAAATGAAAATGAAGCAAAGTAATCATCTCCTTCTCCGCTGGCTGTAAGAATGCATGCTTAATGTTTTGATACATGATATCAGATCTCTTCTGCTCTCATGGTTGAATACTAAAATCCATTATGGTGGGTCTCCAGAGTTCCAGTCATCTCTTTCATCCTCTTCCACCAAATCTTTGATGCATGCAATGTCGACCCTAATTAGCTTTGTTTTGAAAGCTAAAGTTTCTCTAAGTCACGATTAGCTCTCTGCCTTTTAGGACTCTTTCATTGCTACAAATCATCTCACAAGTTTAATCATTTTGTACCACATGGTTGATGTGCTTTGAATCCTTGCATCTAAAAAAGGAAATTTCCTTAACATAAATATTGCTAGGGAATTTCAATGTTGCCATTGTAGTTGGCATTAAAGTCGGTACCTGCAACATTGAAAATTATCCTTATATAAGAATTCCCTCCATCTTGTTGGCTTGTAATACTCTTGATGGTGGCTACATGAAATCTTATTCTGATTCCTCTTCTACATTAGAGGGTTCATATCCTTGATCTGAATCTTCTGAATTATCAGAATCAGAATCACTAGCTTCCATATTCAAAAATTCCCAACCACCATCTTCAATAAATTTATCTGGATCATCACTAATACTCTTCAAAATTGGCCGCAAGTTCAAGTTCATTATGCTTTCATAATACTTTATATCAATGGAGTTTAGCCATTCCTTGATGCAATCAAGTGAAGATTGAGGAATGGTGTCAATGTAGAGTACATCCCGCTTGAAGTCTTTGAAAACAATATCCATATCAAATGCCTTTTGCCCAAGTCCTACTCTCTCAAGGTTAGCAATCTCAATCTCACTAATAGTGATTACTAAGAAAGGTAATTCCGCCAACTCTACCAAACAATTTACCATAGGAACAATAAAAGTAGAGGCTTTGAAAGGAACTCCATGAAAACCAAGCTCTCTAAATGGTATATCAAAATCTAGTTCAAAATCTTTTAGATGAGGCTGCTCTCATAGCTCTCTTACTCGCTTGAAAAATCCTTGAAACTTTGTATTGATTTTCTTTTTCTTGTCCCTCTCTTGTTGTTCTTCCTCAATTTCATCAGGATCATACATTGACCTTCTTTCCCCTCCTAAAGTTTGGACCACATCCATTACCTCCACATAAAACTGAACATCCTTGGTCTTCTTGGTTAGATGCATGATATTATGGTTATGCAAATGAAAATGAAGCAAAGTAATCATCTCCTTCTTTCTTTGGTTGGAAGAATGCATGCTTAATAGTTTGATATGATATCAGCTCTCTCTTTTGCTCTCATGGTTGAATCTTGAAATCCATTATGGTGGGCCTCCCAAGTTTCCAGTCATCTTTCTTCCTCTTCCACCAAATGTTGGCATGATCCACAAGTTTGCCAGGAAAATTGGCTTTATTTTTGAAAGCTGAAGTTTGTCTTGACTCACCAATATTAGTTGTAACTATTTTGAAATTTTATTATGGTATGTGCACTTTGATATGATGTAATATGATTATGGTTTCATCTCATATGTTGTAATATTAGATATATAACAGAAAAATAAATTATTGCATGAAATAAATAATAAATTTTCATTTAATTTTTTTTTTGTAGAACACGGGTCTTCCAAAAGATCAAGATGATCCTTAACATGATATAGATCCACAAAATATTGGTTTTGCCGTCTGAATCCGCGAGCGGATGATAGCTTATGAATACGAGGAGAACATTGAGGCGGTATTAATATTAATGATATTGTGTGTTATTATTGATAGGAGCGATTGGTGATAGTAACGATGAAGCATTCCTTGATCATATAAGGCTATCATGAATCATTGTTGTCTCTCGATTATGATGACTCTTTCATGAATTACTATCATATGTATCATTTCCACGTCCTCTTGTACTACATATTATTGAGTTGTATCATATTGACATGTATCATTTTCAATTTTTCACTATATCATTTGGACATGTATTGTCTTCACTTTTATTAGTTTGAGTTACATAATTTATCAATTTTATTTATATCATTTGTACGTGTATCATTTTCACTTATGTCGATTGTTGGACATTTATCATTTTGACATGTTTTTGATGTACTGACATATTTGACTTTCACTTGTTTTAGTTATATATGATGATGATCTTATCGGTATTGACTTGTCAATTTATATATATTAAAAGTGGTCGATGATTTTGGGATGGATATTTATTAAGTATGATGATTTTAATTTACTGTTCGGGATGGATGTTGTCAAATTCAATTAAATTATAGATATTTGATTCAATTTTTAATTATAGATGATGATCGTATTTACAATAATATATTGTTATTTAATCATATGAGTTAAATAATTAAATTACTCACTCTATAATCATATGGGTTATTTAAGAGTTCACAGATATATTTAACTAATTAAGAATTGAGAATAAAAACATATTAAATTAATAAATGGGAAACAAACAAAGAATCATTTTTAGAATAAAAAGGCAACAATGGAAAGGCAAACTAGAAACCAGGAACAGTCTTGGGAAACAAAATTAAGAACAAAGCGGAATCAAAACTTGAAACAAATCACGGAAACAAAGCTGGAAGAAAAATGGAAAAACTAGAAACAAATCTTGGAAGAAAAAATAAGAGAAACAAACTTGGGAGGCAAAACCGAGAAATAGCTGGAAGCAAAATTGGAAGCAAAACCGGAAGCAAAACCAGAAGCAAAACTAAAAGCAAAACCAGAAGCAAACGTGGAAGCAAACGTGGAAGCAAAACTAGAAGCAAAACCAGAAGCAAAAGTGGAAGGAAAATCGGAAGCAAAATTGGAAGCAAACTAAGAGGCAAAAATGGAAGCAAAACTGGATGCAAAATTGGAAGCAAACTTGGAGGCAAAATTGGAAGCAAAATTGGAAGCAAAAGTGGATGCAAAATTGGAAGCAAAACTAGAAGCAAAAATGGGAGTAGACATGGAAGCAAAACTGGAAGCCAAATTGGGCGCTAATTTCAGCACCATTTCCGTCGTTACTTCCCGATGCTATTGTAGGCGCTAACAGAGGCGTCATGATTTTTTGGCACTAAAATCGGTGCTAAAACTAATGCAAAACAGGACGTTGAATTGACCATGCCTGTTTGCGCTGATTTTAATGCCAACCAAATTGTCCAACTAATGTGCTCAAAATACACTAAAATCTGGCACCAAAGTTGGTGCTAATTGCCTGTTGTGCTGTTGTGAATGGCTCTCAAGTTGTCTTCCAAGGGCTTTTGTTTAGTCCTTTTTACAAAGTCTTCAAGGTCTTGATGACTGACTTTGGTGTCCTTGATTTCATCCACCTTTGAGATCACCACTATAGGTGGAAAGACACCTTGGTACTTGTATTTCATTTTTCCTTCTTTTTTAGAAGACGATGGAGGCTTCTTTGCTATCATCTAGAAGAATCAGGATCAAAGGATATCACTTGATGAGATCTGGAGAGAAACTGCAAGGATGATGAATCAACATAAATTAGGAAAAACTGCATCATTAGGAAGTGTGAGGCAAGAAATCAATGTGGAGTAAGCATGAAACGAGCAATTTTGTACAGAAAATAGAGTGTGAGTGAAGAAACGGAGTTTAGAGTGAAAACGGAGTGATTTTGGCGCTGAAGGAAGAAAAACTGCCATTTATGTAGGAGCGTTGAAAATCAACACTGCTACATGTTTCTACATGTGGGAATGTCAAAAGTGTCAAGGTGTTGAAAATTAATGCCTTGACATGTTATCTCACTTGGAAAAAGATTGAAGTGTAGAGGCGGGGAAAAATAGCGCTTGAGCATGTATTCTACAAATGATATGGAAAATGTGTCAAGGCGCTGAAAATCAATGCCTTGACATGTCATGACTTGAAAAAAGTGGAGTGCATGGGTAGGCTATTTCAACACTTTAGAATTTTAAAGGCCAGGCACTCCATGTAGGAACGATAATTTTCACCGCTCCTACATTTGGAGTTAGTGAAAATCTTTGGTTTAAGGGCGAACAAAAAAACCACTCTATCATTTGAACACAAGGAAGATCATGGTGTAATAACAGTGATTTTTACTGGTTTGACATTGAAGGGCTCGGTGACTTGGTGTTTGAGCAGTAATTTTCATTGCTCAAATAATGGAGTCAGTGATAATCACCATTCAAAATCTCTTGAAGACTTCAAACGTATATGTTCGTGCAAAAAAATTCACCACTCGAACAATGGAAACTTGGAGGGAGATAGGTGGAAAAATGTTTAACGAAATGCATGTGTTTATCTTTAAAAACCTAGGGCCCAAAAGAAAAGAAGAATGTGGCGAAGATCAAGAAAACACAGGTCACGATATAAAAAGAGGGATGGGGAACTCACAAAATAAAAAGATCAAGACCCTACTAATTAAAAACGTAGAAGTAAAGTGACTTAAAAACTGTAAAGATTCTTAAAACAAAAGGAATGAAGAAACACGACAAAGAGAAGAAGTAATGACAAACCTGAAAAAAGATGCAAAAATCTTAGCTCGAAAGTTTGAAGAGATCTTCACATGCGAGTTTGCAGGAGGTTTGGAGAGTGTCCAACGCACAGAGAGGAAGGAATGGAAAAATGAAATGAAGATGATTAGCATAAAATGATATAAAGTCACTAAAAAGCGTAATTAATGCAACTTGGAGTTCGCATTAATGAAGGTGAATATGATGGAGGGGAACATGCACGAGCGCTGAAAATCAACGCTTGTGCATGTTAAAGAGTTGGTAAAACATAAAGTGCACAAGTGCTAATTTTTAGCACTTGTGCATACTATAAACTGGACAAAGTGTAGGAGCACTGATTTTCAGTGCTCCAACACTTGGAGTAAAATTTGACCAAGGTAATATGTAGGTGTGTTGATTTTCAGTGCTCCGACATATTTCACAATTTTGACTAACTCTCAACTTTGAGAGTTCGCGAAGATATTTTTTTCAAAGGTCTTCGAGAGACGAATGAGGGGGAACATTCAAACAAACAATTTGAGACCTTGGATCACGCATCGAGGTGAATTGAAATTTTCCTCATTTTGCATGCTTGAATACCATGAAACTATGAAACGAACAAGTTTCGTAGGGGGTTATCCATGAATCGAGTGCTATATTCCATGATAACAAAATTCACTGCTATATCTAGGATGAGGGAGAAGGATAGAGGGTCGAATCTCCACATATACACTGTATTGTATTTCGAGAAGGAACACTATTCATTGATGCTGATTTTATATTGCAGTAGTTTGTAATATGTGTGTTATGAATTTAAATGTGGTGTTTATTGTATCGATCTGTGTGTCGAGCGTATAATAGAGGCATATTTTCTATGTGAAATATACTTTATTGCAATACAATTTTTTCTTTCCTAGTATGACATTCATAAGTCTTTTCAATTGGTGTGTTGTTGGTTTATGGCTTTCTGCTTTTCTTTCTGTATTAGTGTCATTTTTATGAACTAGTGCTTATCACCTTATCATTTTCTGGTTAAAAGCCTCCATATTATTAGATAGATCATCTGAGGGAGTTGTACCTCTTTAACTCATAGGAAAGTCACAAATGCAATTGTGACATTTCCAAAGCTTTTAACAATTGGCCCCAGTGCTTTAAGGGCGAAATAGTGTCGAAGTTATCAATTATCTTAAAAAGGCCAATTCATTCACTAAAAGGGAGAAAGATTAAATATAGAAAATAAACTCCAAAATACAATATATAAAGTGAATCTAATACATTAACCTCAATTATGATGGAACCATAAATCAAAATGCAGATCCAAGAAAGGGTAAATGATGTGTACCAGTCACTAAAAGAGTTTTTCAAAGCTAATTGAGGACTCATTCGCCCTATGGAAAATGGGTCCTAGTTGTTGGTGTATATAAAGTCTTGTACCTAGTTAATTCATTACTAGGGGACTTATTTACATGTTAAGTTTACTTAGGTCCTAGGAATATTTCTAGAAGGTGTTAGTTATCGTTAGTTGTTATCTTATCTTTTGACTTGTAACACATGTGACCTATGTAAGTGTGATAAGTTGTCTCATGTCATATGATTAAGACACTTGTCATAATTTTATGACATCTTGTATCTCACCTTGGCTATATAACCAAGGGGTCTCTACTACATTGTACACACACACAATAACATTGAATCATAATTGATAAGAATATAGTATATTCTTGTCATATTCAGATTCTCTTTATGCTTTTCTATTCATCCTTTTGTGGTAATGTTGAATAAGGGTGATTATGAGTCTTGGAAGAAAGTTATGCTAACACATCTCAGGTGGCTTAAGATTTTTCCATACCTTTATGGGCTCATACGTGAACCATACACATGTTGGAAGCAATCAGTTTGGGGTAATAATAATGATCAGATTTTAGGATTAATTGGTACATATATTGTTGTTGATATTCTTGTGGAGATCTTAGATATCAAGTGCCCACACAAACTTTGGACCAAGATTTGGGAGATTTTTGGAGACCATCATATTTCTCTATTCCCAGATGATCCTACTGTAGATTGTTTACTTTCCCTTAATGATGTTGATAATGTACCCTATGATGATGATACTTTAGAGGAGTTTGAGTATAATAAATGATTTGAATGTCCAGTTTACAATGAGACTTCTCTTCTTGCTTCTCCTCCTCCCATTGAGATCACATCCTCATCTATTGTTGCATTTGATGATACTTGTATTGCTATAGATATGGCTTATTGTGAATCAGTGCAATAGGATCTTCATTGTATTTAAGATTTGGCTACTTTGGATGACTTCTTAACAGGTATTTTTGACTTGTTTGTGGAGTCTCATATTGCAGAATTTGGGGACATCATGGATGACATTCATCTTCTCTTTGATGAAGATGCTACTTCTTTAGTTGTTGCGAGGGAACACTTTGACCCTCTTGTTCAATCTCTACATGATCATTCTTTGCAGTTTGATGTGATTGTGGATACTTTTGGACAACATTTGGAGGAGGCTTATTTGTATTTAAATGGGATATCTTTCTCTTTGGATCATGTTCTACATTCATCTCTACTAGATTTTGGATTGTCCTCTTCAGAAGTGTGGCCTAGAATGCTTGTTTGGAGTGTGTCATCTCTCAGCATCAACATGGAGATACTTGAGCATGCTTCAGAGACATCATACACCATCTACCTTCCTTCATCTTCCTTTCAAGATTGGGAAGAACTCTTGCATAAATTCTTGGTTTTGTTTCTTCCTAAGGGGAGGAATTTTGTTCAACACTTTTGGATCATCTTTAGCATTCAATGTTGAGCTTCTACCATCATTGCAAGAGACTTTTACTTTGAGAGGGGGCTGCATTGTCTCTGTTCTTCTTCTCTCTTATGGGGATTTTTTTTCCTCACATGGTGTTTTGGCCTTCTCATTCTTCATTGAGAGCATTTCATTCTTTTTTGTATTTCATCTATCTTTTGGGGAGGAGTTTTGTCCCATTGGGTTTTCTCCTTTTCTCTGTTTGTGAGAGATTTCATTTGCATTTGTACATGGGTACCTAACATGGCCTAGTAGTCGGGACCCATCTTTGTGTCATTTGCATAATAATATGCTACTCCCTAAGTTGCACTTAAGAGGGGTGTTGGTGTAAATAAATTCTTGTACCTATTTAATTCATTACTAAGGGACTTATTTACATATTAAGTTTACTTAGGTCCTAGGAATCTTTCTAGAAGGTGTTAGTTGTCATTAGTTGTTATCTTATCTTTTGACTTGTAACACATGTGACGTAGGTAAGTGTGATAAGTTGTCTCATGTCATATGATTAAGACACTTGTCATAATATTATGACATCTTGTATCTCACCTTGGCTATATAGCCAAGGGGTCTCTACAACATTGCACACACACACAATAACATTGAATCATAATTGATAAGAATACAATTTATTCTTGTCATATTTAGATTCTCTCTTTTTGCTTTCTATTTGGCCTCAATATCTTGGTAGGATATCTCCATAACCAATTCTAACACTGATTATGACTTTGTAAAAATGGTTTCTAGGTTCTCTTCTTCTGTGTTTGCACTCCTAGATCCCCGATTTTCATAGTCGGATAGCCATAAATAAATCTCATAGGTGAGTTTTTGTGAAATTGCAAGAATGATGACAACAAATGCAACTTTGACAACTTTTCAATTTTTCTCTTCAAGATATTTTCCACCTAAAATATGCAAACACAAATCAAGAGGGAAATTTTTTTTATTTTTGGTGAATGGGGGTTTGCCTTGGTCAAACCTCATTTTGGTAATTAAACCTTGTAATGAAATGAAATAGCATGAAAGGGATGATGAATGAACAAAGGATATATCACAACTCACCAAAGCTTTGAATGAACCTTGGAATATGGATCTGCAACTTGCATGAAATGGATTTAATGGATGTGGATCTCGATCATAAAACTTGACTTGAAACAATGCCTTTGAATGCTTAAATGGATCTTGAACACTACATCAACATATTAGCTCAAGTAACATGCATGGTGCAAGAAGACTTTGAAATGATAATAGGATCTTGATTGCTGCAATAATTCTTTAATAAATCTTCCCTTGAATGCCTTGAAATGATCTTGAACTCATAAACTTGTTACAAGAATGCTCTCTTGAAAATTCTAGGTGCTCATAAAAAATTGCTAGGTGAAACATAGTGAGATGACCTCTTATTTATAGGTATGTTAACATCAATTCCCAAAATTAAAATAACACAAGATGACATGTGAATATACATTTGAAATCATTGAAATACTACCAAAAACATAATTAAAATTTAGGTCCTAGTTCTAAGTGATGACCCATTTGCCCTTGGGAGAATGGGTCCTAGGTCACTCACCTAGGACACACATTCTCCAATGTAAGTGTTGTGTCATGACATTTATGAATTTTGGGTTTTCCTCTTCGAAAATTGTAATTAATTAGGCTTGGATTTTAACTAAAGGGGCCAATTAAGACAAAGTAACCTCAATTAATTAATAAAGCCCTAGATGAGTGTGCAAGTGTAAAGGTACACCTTATAACACCACAAATAAGGCACAATTAAGTCCATTTTAATTAAAAGGCCCTAAACTTAATGTGAATATGTAAAATACATATTACAACACTAAATTAAGGCATAATTTAGTTCTTTTTATTTAATATTTATTCCCAAATTAAGTGTGAAAAAGGGATACTTTTTCCTACACTACAATACCTTATGTAGATAACCTCAGTGAGAGGGAAATAATTTATAATCCATCCTTTTAGGGCTCTTCCAAGTACGACAAAATCCCTTTAAGTTACTTCCCTCATCCATAATATAGATTTTTCTTGCTCACCGTGAAGCTCTTTTCCAAGGTGTGTACAAAAATCTTCTTTGTATATTTCTCAGTGGTTCTCTCTCACCACCTTCTTTTTCTCAACTTTTTTTCCCCGATATTTCAATGATCTTTCCTTTGTTGATTTTGAGACTTGAGAAACACAATCCTTAAGTGCCTTCAAATATTTGATAAAAGAGTAATGGTCCTTACTATATGTATACTTTGAGAAACTCCCAACAAAAGACCAACAACAACTGGAGAGTGCGTGAATCAATAAATTTAGAATAATAAAAGATGAAGTATTGTTTTTATAAGAAAACTATTTAAAGAAATTTTTAGGTTGGGGACATTGTCCTCGTGTGGACCTCTAAGTTTGAAGATAAAGGAAAAACATGGAGAATGAATATTTATGGATTGGATCCTATCAAGTTGTAGATAAAGATGATCCTCTATTGGTTTGCATCTCATAGTTAGTTGGATTCTCATAATGCTTGCAAGAGATACATGTCTTCAACTATAGCTAATATTGACACCCTAGTTGACTATGTCTAAATTTACATAAGTTTATCTCCCTTTTGCACATCTTATCTAGATGCTCTTGAGTTATAGTCAATATAAGGAACCTTCAAATGGGTTCACTTGGTCAGAATCAACTAGGTCTGGTTGCTCAACACCTTCCATATCCATTTGACGTGTTATCAGTTGTAAGAATATGAGAAAATCCTATGTTTGGGAGTGTTTTGATCATTTCCCTTGCTTTCTTATTGTTGTAAAATTTTGTTATGGAGCTAGACATTATATGCCAAGTCTAGTATCTAGTCCTACATAAAAGCTATACATGATCTATCGGTCCCTTCCTTTAACTTCTATTCTTTTCACCCCATTTTTGAGACCTCAATATGGATTCAGACATTCTTTCTACATCTAGACCCCTCATCCACTTTCACATTATTTATCTACAACCTCTTTCTTCCTCTTCTTCCAAAATTTTTAGATCTAGAAGGATGTCCCCCTTCTCCTCTCCTCATCTTGACCTCCAATCTTTCTTCAATCATAATCCTCACACCTCCTTAATCCTTTATTATTTTCATCCTGATAGAGTTTATATGTGGATCTAGACAATTATCTCACATCCACGTTCTATGTCTAGTTTTGTAGGGTTTCACCTTTAATTCTCCTTTATAGAGATCTATCCCATAGGATACTTGATCTATTATTTAGATCATGTATCCACTTCTACACCAATCTCACACAAGGATTTACCTTAGCATTTTCATTCATTTATTCCTATGTCAAGGTTGACTTGACTTCTATACATATTCCGCTCCATTGACTTGCCTTATCTAGTCGACCCAAAAATCCTGCATCTCTCATTCACAAAGGGGATTCTAGTTATTGCATTCTTTAATATGCAAAAAAATTAGACTATGTTTCCCTAGTAGTTGTAAGACACTTGTTTACTTCATGTTCAACCTCCCATCTAACTAATATATTCAAATTAACACAATCTAAACTTGATTTCATATTGTATTGTTTCAAATTTACGAAAATCCATGTCTATATGTGCATAATATCACTAGGGATTATTAAACCTATGTTCTTAGATACTCTACATGGTTGTTTATCAACTAAATGAAAGTTCAGTGCCTTGCATTAAAAAAACAACATATAGATACTTAGACAAGTTGGAGTATACTATGTGTTGGGTATGGTTTGCATTGAGGTATATGTTCATTTACTATAGTTGTATCTAGAACAACACCTTAGAGAAGCCCCCCTTGGCATAACAAAGCATAAAGTTGAAGAAGGCCTTATCCACGTTAGTATATTAGTCCATAGTTGTCCTACTTGACCATAAGCATGAAATATTTCACCCCGAGTTTGACACCCTTGAAGCTTAGGAAAAAATTACCTTTAAGGATTTCGGAGCTTACAACTTGTTGTACCCCAAAATTAAATTTTTTGTTACACTTAGACATTTTGAAGAAATGAGTAAAAGTCTTGTTAAATCAGTCAAAAAGGTCAAAAATTGGGTGTGCATGTCTTGCATGAGGGGTTAAAACGCAAAATTTTCAAATTGTTACGATCTGGGTCTGCTCAGAGCAACTTAACCTACAAAACCCAGATCTTAGTTTTTCATCCCTAAATTTTAGGAAAATTGTTATTTTTAGAAATTTTCTAAAATTAGTAACGTTTTCTGGGTTTCTTTGGAAATGGATACTGGCAAAACTTTCTAAAAATAGAAATTTGGTTTGATAGGGTCCAAACTAATTTTGATTGGCTCAAAATACGTCCATATCAGGTTGGTGCAATCAGAATCTCAAAATAATCAGTTTTGCCCTAGTGGGTCTATTCTGCTTTTTTAGAAGCATATTGAGAGCTCTGAGGTCATTAATGGAGGTCAGTTGGCTGCCAGGCGTCAAATTCAACATTCAAAGCATATGACAGAAGGTGAGTTCATGAGCTTGCATGAAGAACGAAGAGAAAAGTGAAAAATGGTGAAAATTTTCTAACATTGCCAGACTTGGACGCCCTAGGTAAGAAAGGGTGCCCATCTTTTTAGGGTACTAGATGTTGAAATTAGGGTTTACGTATCCAACAAAAGTTGTTCAGTTCTCTGCCAGCTCCGCAGTGAGTCCGACGGCACAGTCATCAGATTACCCAGTCATTCAGAATTCAACGTTGAACAAGAGGTATCCAAACTGATGTCAGAATGAAAAAGGATGAAGATTATTAAAATTTGACTAAGTCTGGATAAAGTGGGCACCCTTGGTGAAGAAGGGAGCCCAAATTTTTGAGGCACCTAACTCAGCAGTTAGGGTAGGAAAATATGCTCGATCTCTTTAGTGTTTAGCCGACTTCGACACACCTGTCTCCGTCAGATCATTCGACTGGTCGTCTTTCAGAAAATTTAGACCAAAGTCAAAGTTATAGAATGAATGTTTCAAACTCTGAAGAAAATCAAATGAAATTTGACTAAGTCTGGAGGGTTTGAGCACCCCAGGTGAAGAAGGGCACCCAAGTTTTCAAGGGGCTAAATAGATGAATCCGGAAACGAAGCTCTAATATGATCTCTTCGTAGTCGATCCAACTCTCCAACGAGATATCCAACATGTCTATCGGAGGTCGTAGTCGTAAGATACAATAAGCCGAACAGAGGGTCTAGCAAGAGTTGAATTTCAAAGTTCAAAAGTAAACACAAAAAAAGGTGAAAAATAAACTAAGTCTGGTGAACATGGGCGCCCCTAGCCAAGATGGACGCCCAAGCTTTTGAGGGATTAAAATTCATTTTTTAACAGAGTTCATCTCAGAAGACCCTCCTCATATCTCGTCAGCTTCGCGATGAGCACAATAGGCAAAAAATCAGACGTCTGGAGCTCCATATTCAACGAGATCATTTGTAGAAGATGAGTCAATGAAGAAATTTGAAGATCATGAAAATGGCTAACTCTGGGTAAAATGGGTGCCCCTGGAAGGAAAAGGCTCCCATGAATTGGGAGGTCGAGATGAAGTTTTTAGCTAGAGATGCCTCCTGGACAACCTTTTCAAAATCAGTCCAGCTCCGTGATAAATCCATCAGCTCGCCCATTAGATCATTCTGCAAACGAGAAATCAAAGGCGAAGTAGGGGGTCAAAATGACAGAAAGTTGAAAATATAAAAAAATTGACTAACACTGCTTAAAGTGGGCGCCCCTGGTGAAGAAGGGCGCCCATCTTCTCATTCCTTAGAAATTTTTTCATGATTTTCAAAAGGTTTTCAAAATTGCAAGTGAAGGATGGCGTCCAAAGTTCAAGAAGCTGAGATTTTAGGGTTTTGAAATAAAAGCAAAAGAAAGCAAAGCAAAAAACAAAACCCTAAGTCTATTTAACACCCCTCTTTCATGTTATTTTCATTATTTTTGCAGGTAGCATTCAGAGGAGAAAGTTGGAGCAGCAAGTTTGAAGAATTTTCATGATCCAAGAATTCATCTTTGCTGGTTTTTCATCATATTTTTCAAATCAGTGAGCATAAACCCTTGCTTTTTTCAAGCTTTTTCATCCAAAAGATCAAACTTTTGAAAGAGAAGGCCAAGGTTTTCAGTTTTCAATCATCTGGGTCTTTTCACTTCAATCTTCTAAAGGAAATTTTCAAAGGACTTCATCAAGTTGCAACAGCTTCTTTTATTTTGCATGTCAGTGAAATCCTCAGTGCATTCAATTTTCAACCATCTGGGTCCTCTCCAATCAGTCTTCTGAAGAAAACCCATGTCTCAGCGTTTTTCAAGAAAGTTTCAAATTCTACGGTTGGCTGCTTTTTTGATCAACCATCAGGGTTTTGCAAATCTAATCAATTGGGGGTCCATTTTTTATCATATTTTGAACAAAACCCAGGTGCCAGCTTTTTTCAAAAATTGAAGAAATTAGGGTTTCTAGCACTTTTTAGACAAAATTCAAATTTTTCAAAGCGAGACTGATAAGGTTGTCTTCGCGGAAATCTGAGCAAAGCCATATCTCGAAAAAAAAAAATTCAAAAATTTATTACGTTTAGGCAATAAATAAATAAAATCAACATTCTAAAATAGAAGTCATTTCAGGAACTTTATGCGCACCCTAGGCAAGTTTACAACGTTCTTCAGGATTTTTAGAAATGGGTGTTACACTCCCAATGTTATCAAAATTTGAATAAATGCTATCGCAGTTACATCAAAGCTAGCTTCGAGACAAACTTTGCATCACATCAAGTGATTATTTGATCTACAGCCTTAGGCGTGGGCAGCCTCGATCCGGGGAACTTCAGGACATTCTGGACTCCTCGTAGTAGCGTCTATTCCTATAGCAGTTTAGAGTCTTGAGATCGTAATCGCTTGCATCGAGCATTACAACCCGGCCACTAGGGAGATCCAGTTAGTAGATGGCAGATTGATTTGCAGTCTAAAGCCTGATATGATCGAGAAGTGTTTTTCCATTCCCCCATGGCCTGAAAGAGTAACTCTCTCAAAGGGCGAATGTGAAAGGATATGGGAGATGCATAAGGAAAAAAGGCAAGTACAACAAGAAGATTGCGCTAAAGTGAATGAAAGAAAAACATAAGACTTTGCCAAGTCACACTTCCATGATGTCAGTAGGGTTTGAAAAAGCGGCCAATGAGGTCAAAGATTTCCTGAGATCTGTTGCAGATGCTGAAGATATTCTAGAAAAGCGGTGCTTTGCTATTGATGGCATAGATGCACCGAATCGGGACACAATTTCTAATTTTCTAGTGGATGTGATCGAGCTTTAAAGCATCTTTCTTCTAGAAGCTTTCTTTTCTGATTTCTTTCTATTCTTGGAATGATTCTTATCCATTCTTTGAGAAGAGAAATAAGATAAGATGTAATATTTGGCGTTTCCCGCTTTTTCTGCTTTCTAGGGTTTTAGATGTTATCTTCTTTCTAGATTTAGTAATAAAGCTTGCTTGCTGAGCAAGCCCTAGATTGTGAAAGCAAGGAGATTTTAGGGTTCCTACTCCTCTGCTTCTCTATAAATAAGAGCCTTTGCTCATTTATTTTCTTTGCCGATTATTGTGATAATAAAATTGTGAGAGCTGTGTGCAGCAATTTGTTATTGATCAATCGATTCGATGGTTATTGTGATAGCAAATTGCGAGCCTGTATTCCAGCAAGTTGTTATTCAGTGTCAGTTCAATTGTGTTGTGATAAGAAAATTGTTGAGCCTCTTTAGCCAACAAGGAGTTAGTGTGATTGTTGTTTCTATTGTGTGAAGAGCAAGATTGCAAGCCTCTTTAGCTGCAATTTCTTGTTCTAGGCATGTTAGAAGTGAGCTTGTTCTAGAAATTTGAGTAATAAAATCACGAGCCTCCTTTGCCTTAATATAAAATCTCAGGTTTCCGTTATTTGTGTTCTACTTTTATGATCTTGATTTCAACTTGCATTGAAGTGTGTAGGTGTTTGTTAAGAGATAGTTCATTGAAGTATTTTGTCAGAAAATCTACCTTGTCCATTTCTTGTTTCTCTTGCTCTGCTATTACTTGAGAAGCCAGAAATGTCTTTAGTTTAAGTTAGTCGTAGTTGAAGTTCTTAAAATCAGAAAATCTCAGCTGCGGCGTTTGTGTTTAATAAACCTTGTGCTCTAAGCTGATAAAAAAGATAGGCAACTTAGTTTTAGTTTACTTTCTTTCAAACACCATCAACAAGAGGGAGCTTCCCCTCCTAATTTGAAGAGCAGTTTATCTGTGCATAGCTGTCCGTTTCAAATGCCCATTCCAGAGGTACGAATTTAAACGCCAACACAACTCTAAGCACCAATGGTGTGCTTGTGCTCATTCTAGTGCCTTACATATGGTCCACATGGGTGTTTTTAACTTTGAGGGTCATATCACCATTTCCCATTGCATATATTAGTGATAATCTTATATATTGAAATTCATCTCTAGCCCACATTATTACCTTTCCTTATCATTTTAGATGTTTTACTTCCTTATGAAAAAACTCGTTTATTAGATTTATTCCTTTACATTATTTACATGTTTATATTTTTAGCTTAAGTTTACATTCCATGTAGTATTTTTCCCTTTTCTATAATTCCTTGAATCTAACAGATGAAACCAATTGTAGGGGGCATATATTGTCACTAAGATTCCTATAAGACTCATCACCACAACTGTAATGAAATAATTTGCACAAGAAGAATATAATATGAAATAAATTCTAAAAATACTTGATAATATGCCACTTCGAGGGGGCAACCTCCTAATCCACTTCGAGGGGGATACCTCCAATATTCTTCAATAAGAACACAATACTCAACATGATGATCAAATAAGAATCACAACCTCCTATATATACCTATTTATGCCTAGGATATCACCTAGGCTGACTTAGATAACCCCATATAAGCCCTAGGAAAACCTAAATAACTATATAAGAATATAATAATGATAATATGACTTAATTAAGAGTTAAGGTAGCCACAAGTTGACTACTCATAACCTAATACACACTATAGGGGTAAGGGCATAACATTGCCCTCCTCTTTACAAAAACATTACATCCTCAATGCTAACTTTTTTCTTTTTCTTCTTCTTCATCTCCTTTTTGACTTCTGCTTCTTCTTCTTCTCATTTTCTGCTGCCTCTTATTCCTACTCTTTTCTTGCTCTTGTTCTTGTTCTTTTTCTTTCTCTTTTTTATTTCTACTTTTTCTACTGCTACTTCTTGTTCCTTCTCTTGTATTACTCTTGTTATTACTCTTGCTCTTGTTCTTTATCTTTCCCTTTCAATTTCCCTTTCTCTTACTCTTGTTCTTTCTCTTTCTCTTGCTCTTTTTCTTGTTCCACTTCTTGTTCTTTTTTCGTTTTCTTCTTTTTTGTGGGTACTTTTTGTTGTGAAGATCTAGAAAGATAATTTTGCAATAAATCTCCCAAATTAATTTAAAATAATCTTCTTCTTCTTTTTTTCTTTCTGTAACTTACCTAGGCCTAGGTTGTACTCTAATAGAAAAATTCTCCCAAAAATTAGGTAATTTGCAGCCTTGAGAGATAATTTTTTCAAAACCCTAATTTCTTAATAAATCAACTATTTCTACTTCAATTTCTTTAAAAAATTGACTGTAGCCTCCTATGATATGCCTCCAACAACCCACAAAAAATTAGGAACCAATTAGCTAATATGTAGGAGATATGCGTTTTCCAAATAAATTGGGTAGAAACCCTAATTTTGCAATAACTCACACAATTCTACTCTAATTCTTCTAAAATATGGATCGTAGCTTCTTAGAAATTCCCTTCAAAACTCCTTTAAAAATTAGACAAAAATTCACAAAAATCTGGGAGATACGGGTTTCACAAAATGACCTCCAAATTTGACAAAAATGCCTTGTCGTCACGGTGCCAAGATCATGCTCTGATACCATAGTTTGTAATGAAATAACTTGCACAAGAAGAATATAATATGAAATATTCTGAAAATACTTGATAATATTCCACTTTTTGAGGGCAACCTCATAATCCAGCTTGAGGGGGATACCTCCAATATTCTTCAATAATAACACAATACTCAACATAATGATGAAATAAGACTTACAACCTTCTATATATACCTATTTATGCCTAGGATATCACCCAAACCAACTTAGATAACCCTATTTAAGCCCTAGGCTGACATAACTAACTAAATAATAATATAATAATGATAATGTTACTTAAGTAAGAGTTAAGGTAGCCACAAGTCGACTACTCATAACCCGATACACACTATAGGAGTAAGGGCATAACAACTAAATGGGTCATTATTGAATGACATGCTAGTGCCCAATACATGATTTCATCCCGATGCATTTGAGATTGCAGAACCTTATTAGATAGCCTAATAATGCAACCAAACATAATGTACAATAGTAAAATAATGTTAACAAAAAATGAAACCAAATTTTTATTATTTAGTACAAAATTCTTTACGAGAGTACAATCGAATCTTTATTGATCACAATCACCCTTTTTTGAAATTCATGAACATTCATCAATGCATTTATTGATCTCTCTTTTATCTTTTGGTGGCTAAGAAGTTATATCGAATTAGCTTTTGGGTGTTACAACAACTAAATCATTATAGAAACAAAAGTACAATAGCAAGCTGAAGTTTCACAAATGTAGTAGTAAGCAAAAGTTCCACTAGAAATAGATCCAAATATGAAATTCCACATGTTTAGTTGGCTATTAAAACTCCATAATCTATACATGGTGATGTCATCATTACATCATTTTTATATCATCCATCGAAAAGGGATCCTCATCCCAATTGATGTCATGCTTACATCATGCTGATTGCACACTTATGTCATGCTAATATCATCATCTGAACTGTTCTTTTGAACCGGTTAATTAAACTTAAAATTTTGATTTATTTGAGTATGCCCACAAATCTTGATGCTCATAACATTTGTACAAAATTCATTTGGAAGTGAAATTCCCACAAATGTGAAAAAATGATTCAATGTCAGTTATGCCGAGAAAGACATTGGAATTGACTAGAAGTATTTGGGTTAGTACACAAAGAATCCAATTTATTTGACTAAGATATTTCTTGAAATGCGAACAAACTTGTTGGTACTAGTCATGTGGGAAAATACATCAGAATCAATTAGAAAATGTTTGTTTCAAAGCAAATCTCTACAAAAGCCAATTAAAGGCCTAAATCCCATAAATCCATAACTTAGCCAATTTTTGTCCAATATTCACCAAATTTGACCTACAAATACCCATTAAGCACCTCTACAATACAATATCATTATCCTTCTCAAATTATCTATGAAAATCCTCTTGAGGCAACCACCCAAAATTAACACTACTGGAAACAAAAAAATGTAATAAAACTGAAAACCAAAAAATAAATATTTTTGGTTGATACAAGATTGCTTGTAAACCCAAATGCTCTTGCATCACATCTCATTGTTTCCAAGCTAATTGAAACAAATTACCTCTTTCCATATAATCAATTTTTTTGTCCTCTTTCTTGATGAATGACAATATAATTTATCTTGTAGTTATCTTCACTCTTAAGTTTGTGTGGTAAAAGATACTCATTGCACATTCTTCCTCTATCTTGCAAGCTCCCATAGAGCACACATGTGAAAGGATGGATTCACATGATAACATTCAATGAGGTATGATCCTTGACATGGACCTAGATATCCTTTTATGTCTAAATATTTATTTCACATGCATGTTTGTGAGTGCTACATACCAAATGAGATGCATGATCATTCTAAGAGTCACATGTACCTCAAAGTGGGAGAAAATACAATGGTGATATTTACATATCCATGATAATTCTCGTATAGTTTTGTGTCCTTTTTGTGAAAATGACTTAATATAATTTTACATATCAAATAGGATGAGAAGAGATGCTCAAATGGGATGAGAGGCTTCCCATTTATAGAATTTCCAAGAAGGAAATCAAGGGCCAAGATAGATTGATTGATGGATGGATAGGATTGAATGAGGATTAAGGTTTGGATTAAAAGTTGTAGTCTCATGACAAGTGTCACATGAGGGATAAGGGCTAGGTTTAGGATATGATTAGGGAAACATCGCTATGTGAATGATTGAGATTTGTAGATGTAGTATGAAATGGATGAATGAGATACAAAGTTAATTTGACTTTTTGTGGTAAGTGCCTAAGTTCAATGAATCTAGACAAGGTCTTAATTAGTTATGTGACTCTCAATATTTTATTAAATAATAATAAAATTAATTAATTAATTATTAGAGAAGGGTAATGTGGAAGGACAAATTAATTAAATAAATAACAAATATTTATTTAATTAAAGTGATGGATAAAGGTGAAGGATAAATTAATTAATTATATATTTATTTAATTAAAGTGGGGGATAAAGGTGAAAGATAAATTATTATTATTTTTGCTTTGTAAGAGGGGTAATTTGTATTGCCAAAAAGAAAGATTTACAATCGTTTGCTCAACAGGAAAGCTTATGAAACAAAATTGGGATCATCTCGATCCACCACCAAACTCGATACTACACCACCACCAAACTCGATACTACACCACCACTGCCAAACACCCATACAACCAAAAAACTACAACCAACCGCCTATATGCCCAACATTTTTACAAACTTAAGTGGCTCTAGCCATAAGTGCAAACACCAGAAGACATAACTAGACCCAGACCAAACCCTACCAGCTTACAGACAAAACCAAAAATCCTGAACACTAGCCCTTACTTGAAACCATTTGCTTTGGAAAATTGGTTGAACTCCATGACCCACCCAAAATCCTTTACCTCAACTAGCCGAATTTTTTT